>JARK01001387.1:235523-250464 GCA_000688135.1 Ancylostoma ceylanicum | reverse complement strand
AAAAATTCCATGTTCTCAAATGTGACCCTTGTGTTAATTTTAGATGCTTGTGATTCCCCCCCCCCCCCCCCCCTTCCTCTCCCACTCGACGAACTTTAACTACACCTGGATGTTTCGCTGAAGTGGTGTTGGCTAAATTTAGGGGCTGCTAGTATTTTTACCCAGGGTGAACGCAGCTCCATGAGTGGGACAATCCTAGGCTAGTAGTAGCGAACTGAAAACCACTTCTTAAATGTTAAGGATTGGCTAACCATTGCCCAGGTGCATCATTGCGATTAGCTGTGGTAAAAGTGCTAACGTGGCCATATTACCCCTTACCTGGTACCCATCAGCGTGTTAACGAAGACGTGACGTTGTCTACACACATTCGCTACCCATGGTCGTACCCATCCATCCAGTTGTATCCGGGCCTATAATTGTGTAGCGATCGGGTGAAAGAAAAGTTTACTACGAGCTAAGGTCAAAATATAATGAAATCCAATGTTTATATGTCGCAGGCAAAGAGGATGACTAAGATTGTTAAACCGATTTTCCGGAGATACCATCAGGATAAAGCTGTGACTCATAGGAATCCGAACCAACTGACAATGTGCTAGAATCAACAAGCAGCGTATGCGATGTGATCAGGGCCTGTGTGCATCGTTGGGATTACCCAGGGTAAACGTGATAACGCCCTGTGCCGGCATTCATCACTACGCAGGGTAAGCGTGCTGACACCTCTAAATTTACCGACTGTCAGCACGAGCATCGACACTTTTACCATGGATAATTTCAATGATACATTCCAGCCCGTTAATTGCACCCCTGTAGTATCATTTTCCTGAGAATTTGTTCCTTCCACGTTTTTTGTGAATTTAGATTCCTACAATAACAGTCAAGAGTGAGAATGGTTCATCTATGTTTGTGTGAGGCTCACATTTTTACTACGTACACAGCCGGGTAAAAGGTAATGGTCACAGTTTGACAATCGTGGGCTAAGATTTGCGAAAGGATAACCACGGAAAACAAGTTACAGAATTCATGAAAGTTATCGAAAAAGTTCTGAGCTCCCCGCCCATCTAGCGTGGATGGATTTATCCTAGAAAAAAGATGATGTATCTTAATCTTAATATCTTCACCATTATTTCTATTGTCTTCATTTCTGATTGAGAAAGTCCACCCGACGACGTGTACCCATTTTTCGATCGCCCTTCCAGAAAAGTCCATCTTGCAGTTTATCGAATCAATTTCCGACTCCTCTGTCTCTTAAAATTGCGTAGTCTATAGGGAAGTCGATCACAACCAAGGTAACCATCATTGATTTCCATGTTCAGCATTTTTTTCCGCAGCTCTGTTCCCTTTTCCGTTCCTTGACGATCCTTCTTACTCGACTAAACTCCATATACAATTCTGTAATGTTACTTGTGCTTATTGCTCCTAGTAGGTCAACTCATGACGCCAGCCTTTACCTTTTATCCATAGAGCTGGCTCTAGAAGATTCTGCTCACTTCTGTGCATACGTCTTGGCGCCGTTCCAGTGGTGAAAAACGCAGCTAGCTGATGATGGTCTTCACAAAGAAGGTCCAGGCCAACTGCCTCCTTAGTTTCTAAGCCTGAAACGCCACTGGAGTCATCCGCTATCCAGGACACCCGACTGCTCGCTATGATTTCCGTCCATGGCTGCAAATTGTGACTCGCTGCAAGTGACGGCACAAATTGTTCGCTTGAAGAAAACGACACAAGTTGCAATTGATTGCGGCGCTCGTTTAATGTGATTGTGTTATTCCTGGCCGAGCTGTGTCGGACGGGAAGAATCACGGCCAACTCACCCTCCAATCACCATTTCTGAGACATTTGTTCCAAATGCCTTTATATGTGGTGCTTCTGTCCATAATTGACTGCTTAAGATCCACCCTCGCCAAGAACGCATTGTTTGTGACAGTTTGTTTTAGTTAGATCGCTATCTTTAGCCGTAGTTCATGCCGACCAAGGTTACGCCCAGCACGTGAATGTGTAGAAATTCAGAACGTTTGCAGTTGTCGCTAAGGCACGTGAACGATACCCTCACTATTAATCAACGACAACTGGTCCGAAGCTCAAGCAAGCTTCCGTCCGGAGTCAGTGACAGATTACGACCTTACGCATATTTACATTGCAGGGAGCGATCTGATTGAGTGGGAGGAATTTTCATCGCGTTTGTTTTTGATCTCCAGCACTGAGAAAAAAGATACTGTTGATTCCAAGAATCGTAGTTAATCGAGATACTGGCAAGAACTACAAAATCAATGCTACATAGTCGTCATCGACGGATTCCGTGAGTCATTTCATAGCGTAGCAGCTGCAGAATCGTGGCAGGACCTACATGACCCTCTCACTCGGAGCATGCTCTCTCCGCACCCCTCATTCAGGTCCCACCGCGATTCTGCATCTACAGAATCGTATAACTTCTCGAGACGAACTATATTTATTTAGATCTATTTACCGATAAATATTTTACACAATGCGGCACCTATTTCGATCAATTCATCTCGCATTCTCTCATAGTCACTAGTACACCCCTGACTGCTTGAGTTTTTCCGTGTTCCTCTGTGATTCCAGGCCCAGAAGCTCCTTGAACTTCTTCAGCTTATGCATGTTGTCAAATAAATCCGGCGTTTTTTTTTCAACTTTTGAGTTTTTTGAGGGCCAAGAGGCCGCTGGTCAGTAGGGGTAGTGCGTATAAATGGCGAATGACCAGGGTAACTCGAGCACTTTAAGTAGGCTCCGCCTCCTGTGGTTAAGCTCCACCCCCTTGGTTTATCGAGTCATCTGGGAGTTCTTTTTACCCCGCTGGTAGTTCTCCCTTATTTCTCTTAAATATAGACAAAATGATTATTTTCCTGCAGAGGAAGAAAAGCGCTTTCCAATGACTATAAGCATTTGACCGATCATCACAAGAGTTGAGGAATGCAGACAATTTATAAAAAAAAGTGGGAACTTACTTGACACCCTCGTACACCCCCATCATTTTTTTATTCGAAACTATAAGAACCATCCTACTGGGAGTTTGCACCGCAGTCGTGAACCTTACAGGTGATTCCTTCTCTAAACTTGGCCTTGAATACATCGCACCGAGATTTCCCAGAGCTCTGTGTTAACGATGGGTAAAATTCTGGGGTGCTGACACGTTTACCTTGGGTAATCTCAATGCTATTCGGTTGCTGGTTGGCCGCTATTTGACTGTCATTCGCTTTTCATGTGGAGATCGAATAGCAGCCAAATAGCGACCGAAAAGCTGCCCAACAGGAGTCGAACAGCATTCAAGTGGCACCTCAACCCCTGCGGCTCCAAATGCAGAAATGTCCGAGTAGGAATACCAGAATTGGATTTGGCTCACATGACGGGAAAGCAGGTCTTTCTTTTCCTATGGGAGATGGAAGGTCCATCACACAGATAATTTTCCAGAATCTAGAACGCGGTATGGACAACATTTATGTACATATGTACCTTGCATGAACTTGATCCTGGATACCGCATTGAGATTACCCAGGGCATGTACGCACGCGTGAACGATCACGTTCACCCTGGGTAATCTCAATGCTGAATGCGGTCCTTGGATGCGATGTCCTATCGATGCTTCTGCCAATCCTTTGTGCACTTTTGCCCAAGCCCAAGCACCAGAAATCAAAGTACATGGGTGCATTGCAGCAAACCGACTCCTTCCTTTTTCTTTTCTTTACAGACCACTGATGTGTTTCCGGTCTGTTTTCCACTGTTTTATTTTCGTACAAAACAGGAACAGTTGTTGTGTTGCCATCTCATTTGCGTGCGAAATCGAACGGACCATCATAAATTTACCAAAGCCTCTAGGCCATATGAAACTTCAGTTGCCGAATCGTCTACCTTTCTCGCTTAATATTTCCAATGGAGCTCCATATCTAGATTTTGAAAGAAAAAAAAGAAAAAGTAGTAACCTCCTATTCGTAGCAGCCTATGTGAAACCATGATGTCGGGACCCATTTAGCCGCGCCGCACCATCAGCATCTTTGCACTCTGTTTGTCTGCGCGTCCGCACATCTCATCGGTATCACCGATCTCGAGCCCAATCGATAATGTGACTTGAGCACGAGTGGACCCTAACCACTAAAGACTCCCATAGTGGCAATAGAATCCTATGGTGGAATTTTGTTATTGTGATAGTTGCTTCCAAACTTATCATGCTGTTCCTCATTACAGTGTAAATTTTATGGTATTTTGATGATCACTGATTACTACGGGTCCCTACCATTGTGAAAGATCAAAGTACGCAATGTACGTAAGCAGTGAGCTAAACACATAAATAATATCGTGGTACTTGATTTTTAGAAGTTTCTTTCTACAGGAGTGCAACAAAGATTCATCAGATCAATGATGATGTCAGAGGTCACACTGACGTATAGCTAGCGTTGGTGAACCTGAAATTCATGGACTCAAGCTTGTACAGCAGCTCTACCGCGACGCACGCTGACATCACTATTGGCGCTGCCCCAATAGCTAATCCTGGCGGTATTTACTGTTTCCCGCCACGAATACTGTGAAAAACACTGAACGTAATTACGATTAGCCATTTTGGCACCATACCATAGCGTTCTGGCGCGCGACACGGTCGAGCTGCCCATGTCCGCAAATTCGTCAGCTCCATCGACGCTCATTTTGCATACAGGAGCGACAATCGCAAATGCACCCCGTCGCTGTCCTGCCGCACCGCCTCACCTACGCGGAGCGAGAGACCATTTAGGGTGGTATGACCGCAGCAACACTCTTCAGCTGCAGGGCCATACTGCTCTGCCGCTCCGCGTAGGTGGTGCGGCGCGGCAAGCCAACGGAGGGATCAATCTTGAATGACGCTTGCTATAGGTTTAGCCCTCTCCTTGAAGGTAGCCTTAGTGATGTCTAGCACTAGGAGAAAAAAAAAGAAACAGTCCTTGAAAAGAGAAAGAAACAAATGTAAACAACTTGACTGAATTTCCACTATCACTATGTACCTCTACAGTTCGATAGTGAAAACTCAGTACGAGTTCATTTTGAATCCCTCACATTATTACTTTGTAAAAAAAAATATTTATCTTCATTTGCTCCAATTCGAGACTAATTTTTAACGACTTTCTGCTCAAAATTCTGGTTATCCGAGTCTGCAAAGTGTTGAAGAGTATGGCAACTAACAAGATCGTACAAAGATACTCAACTCTTATCGTTATGGGACCATCGTTAAACCAATAAAAGTACAAAATTAGTTTTATGATCTTATTCTACATAACGCAGTATCTATTATAGTCATCCTACTCTTGAGGCCTTTACCAGTAAAGATAGTCTATGTTTGTGTACAAGGGTGTGTCGCTTCCAGCCATATCAGTACACTAAAACGTAATCGCACCCGTTAACAAAGTTAGTTCCGTACACATCTGTTTTTACAGCAGCTTTTTCTGCGAACACATGCATTTTTCTCATTTCTCTTGCTATTTTTCGCCAAACGTTGTAAATTGTAAAGGTTGTGAGGTATCCGAACGAGAAAACTACTGGAACCTACGTCACAGTGCAACAATTGATTCAGTCCCACCGTTTTCGTAAGCTAAGCCCTTCTGAAACGGTGAGATTTGAGTATTTTTGAACGAAGCTCTAACACGTCCACTAAACGGTAGGCACGGAAGTTGTGCCTTGTTGTATTGTTGGGTGCTTTATTATTATTCTTATTTTTTGTGTGATTTCTCCCCAACTCCTATTTCTGGGTAGTTGACCAGGACCTCATCACCCCGCCACACCATAGGATTGAATGGAGATGAAAATGGTGGTATCAATGGAGGGTGGATGCGCAGACAATCAGAGTGCGAAGACGCAAACGATGCGGCGCGGAGAGCGGGTCCGGAGCACTGAGGTCTCCTATATATAGTCCCTCTCAGAAAAATAGACGGATTTCGTGACCGCACCATCGCGGCGGCACCTGAACGTGGGATGCCGAGAGAGCATGCCCCAAGTGAGAGGGTCGAATAGGTCCCGCCGCGATTCTGCAGCCGCGACGCTAAGAAACCGCACGTGCAATCCGTCTACATATTTTTTCGACAAGGACTCTACGTCCCAATGTCCTTACAGGTGCGGTAGATAAGGGATTCCTAGCCATGGCTCATGGATAAATAACCAAAATAAAACTATGCGTTCACCACAATAAACGCGCCCTCCATACCGAACTGCCGGTGATTTCCCGACTTTGAGAAAACCCGTACTTAAACACCCGATCCGATACCTGGCGGCTGATCTGATGCAATCAGTCGATTACATCAGAATCCAGCAATCGCCCACAATGAGCTGGTGCACGTGCACAGCACGTGCACGGCACGTGTCCAACGCGGGGGAAGACGCAGGCATCCTCGGCCAACTGCGCTTTCAAAGGTTCTCGTGAGGTGATCGCATCGATCGCATTACGCACTCGGCGATCAGATCGCTGGTGCCCTCGTACTCGGGGTACACCCCGTCCCGACGTTGACCTCGGCGAGTTTCAGCGCGTAACTTCCTAGATAAACAATAAAAACGCGCTCTTGTCTGCAGCTGAGTTTGTGAACGAACCAGCTAGCGTGGTTAAAACACAACTATTATACCGTTGATCACTAAAGCAGACCAACAGTGAAATAAGGAAAAGAGTGGAAACCGGACTTTTTGTGGAGTCCTAGAGCAGCAACGCGTACAAATGCGCGAAACTTAGCAGCCGCGCGCGTCAGACCCCGGTAGGGCTGGCCGCAGAGTTCCGGAACGCGCTTGCGCGCGTCTTGGCGTTTGTGAACGTTCGACGGATATTGACCTTGCCATGGCGCGTTGGTAGATCGCCGATAGACAGGATCAATGCCCCCAGGATAGCCACAAACGCCAAGACGCGCGCAAGCGCGTTCCGCAACTCTGCGGCCAGCCTAGGACAGCGTAGAGAAAACCCCTATTAGCCCTTTTACCAGGGTGAACAGCTCAGCTCTGATCTAAGACGAGCAATAAGGTGCTAAAATAAAATAGCATAAAATGAGTTGGGGTGTTTCTTTTACCATGTTTGGCTCTTTTTCCAAAAGTTCTGAAAGGCAAAACGACCTGACGCTACGCGCGCGGGTGGTAAGTGCGTGAAGGGCGTCTTTTGCGGTGGAGCGCGTCAGACTATTCCTTCTGACTTCTGACTATATAAACCGGTATTCTCCCCTAGCATCGTTGCGATTTTTCCAGATTTGTTTTTGTTGAGACTCCCATTGATAAACAGCTTTCCGTGATTAGCATGAGATGTTTGCTTTTGTCGCAGCCCCGGGGATTATCCGGAGGCTGTCACAGCCGCCGAGCGTAGTGATTTTCTCCGAGTCGGTCTTTGCAGTAGAGCACATTCCTCGCGTCGTTTTCTCTTACAGAACGTCAGTCATGCATTTTACAACCCTATGCTATTCGTACACGCATTGTACTAGAGTTTCTATATTTATCAAACAATGACTTATTGCTCTGTATAAGTACAGTCTTTCTCAAAAAGATAGACGGATTGTGCGTGCGGTTTCTCAGTGTTGCGACTGCACCATCGCGGTGGGACCTACTCGACGCTCTCACTTGAAGCATGCTCTCTCCGCATCCCTCGTTAAGGTCCCGCAGCGATGGTGCAGTCGCGCAATTAGTCTATCTTTTTGAGAAGGACTGTACGTTTTGCATGATTTTTTTTTGTTTTTTTTTCAACATTTTGTAACCGTCATTGCTTGGACAGTTCATCAAAGCTGTCATAGAATTGGCCTATATGCCGTTCAGACCATAAGATTAATATGAGACTTCCTGACGCTAGCTCAGCTACATAACCAACCATCAAACTTGGGATTCGTTTATTGCTATTAAGGACGATAATCGAAGAGAAGCATGGAATGAATAAACACGATGAAGCACGCAGAACTTGACGATATAGCAAGACACAAATTGCAGGCTTGCCGTTTAGTGTAAGTTGCAAGCAGATCGTTGCTTTTGGGAGCGAGTATGAACTATGAGCTGTGGGTGAAATTTATCGCTTTCTCTCTCCTTTATTTTTTTTCATACTTACTGCTCCAACTGAAGTGCTTCTCGGGAACAGACATTGTGTCCAAGTAATCGGCAATCTTTTGAAATTTCTCCCTAAATCTTTAGAATTTTGACCTAAAGGGCGATAGATCAAATCAATATCTATGCAACCCGTAGAGACCGGACCAGTGCAAAAGATCACTTGTCCAAATATCCAATACTACGACATTTTACCTCTAACGTTATTACAAATTTCTTGCTCATTTCTGTCTATTTGCTCTCTGTCCTCCCTTCTCATCGTTGTTCTAATCCAGTTCACTTCGAGTCGCAGTACTAAAAGAGTCCTAAGCCCACGATTAATGCATTCGCCGACTTCCTTGGGAGCTCAGAATGAAATCAGCACGAAATCTGAAACGCAATCACGTCACTAATGTGAATATTCATTCTACTTTTTGTGTTTTATTTGTCTGTGTTTCGATTCTGTTTCATCTTTCCATTTACGGGCAAAGTCACGTTCTCTGATTGTTCCAGAATAAATAGCTGAATCAATGAGTCGAATGAATGGACGCATTCCGGTTTCGGCATGCATGGCTATTTTATTCGACTCAGAAGTGCTACATTAGTGATTTATTAGTGTGGAATGGAAGGATTCCATGCAAAAGTGATTGCTCTTTGGATATTAAATTAATGCAAGGAATAAGGCAGGTCTTTGGCCGAAACATAGATTAGTAAGGCTTCTTTTTGCTTATAAAGGTGAAGCAAACCCGATAGTTCCGGTAGACTGTGTTAATTTGAGCGGCGCGCTTATCCCCTTGTGGGATTATCCTAGGTTATGGCATGATGGGTTAATTATGTCTCGCGGTAAGCATTAGCGACATCATATAGGATGCCGTCAGGGTTAGCGCGGCGGCCTAGGTTAGCCTTATTTGGTGAGTTACCTAGTCGTATTATTTATACTGCTATGATCGGTCGAAGGAGTACCATTTACTCTTGGAGTCTATCCTCAAACCTTTTTTGGCCGACTGTTTATGAATTCATCTTTACTTTTTCTTCTTTACATCAATTAATACCCTTGTGGTTAATTAATGCCCTTGTGGTACTTCACTTCTAAATTTTTTCATTCTCAATTAAAATTACCTAATTCACCCCTTGTTGTTGAAGAACAACCTCTTGTGAAAAACCTATTCTACAAGGCACTTGACTTCCAAGGAAGAAATGCGGAAAACACGTCGGTAGAAATCCCTAAACGACTTCTCTGCAGCAAGTTCTCCGTTTCAGTACACGGTTGGTTTACTTGATTCTTGTTTGGTTTTCTTGTTGGTTTTTAAGAGGCAAACGGTTGGTTCGGATATATTGGACTGGCTTTTTCTTGTGACCAAATTTTTTGCAATATTTGGTTTCATTTTTGCAAGTAAAGCTCAGATTATTTGGTACGTGAAGCTTCTTAGATGCCTGTAAGGAATGCCTTTCGAGATAGCTGACTGGAATGTTCTAGAAGCTACAGCAGTAGTAAGAAAATATTGTTCGAAACAGCCGCTGCTTCCATTCAGTGATTTGTTATCCAGTTTTTCCATTAACTAGTGGTACCATCGTCCATTAATTTATTCTTGCTAGCTATAAATCGGCAACAGTTGGTGAGAGACAAGAAAATTTGCCACTGGTAACTTATTTTCATAATTGCGGAAAATATTACCATTACCAATTTACAGCTGTCAATAGCGTTTTTTTTTTGGAAGACGATGCGTTAACGCACGAAAATATCTGGAAACAAACGAGTAAAGGTTGAAGTGCTTTCAGACCCCGTAAATTGAATAAAAGTGCAGTCTAAATTTAGTATCACTTTGTTTTTGATGTAATGCGCAACGATCGCATTACTAGAAATTGCATTCAATGCAAACTTCCTTACTTTTTTTTCGGAGACGAGGTGAACTAGTTCCACTTTTTGTTCATTGAACGAAGGTTGATTTGAGAGCGTCGTTTATAGTTCCTTTACTTAACTCCAACGAGAAACTTGCATTTCGTACCAGACAGGTCGTTAGTTTCCAGAAATAAAGTTGTTTTCTTGAGCATAGAACTAATAGGGATGTCTGGAGATCACAGTACATGTTTACAAACGAAATTCATGGACATTTTCACCAGCAGAGTTGGCTTTTGCTATTTTATGTGTAACTGTTGTCCGCAAGGACGTTCCCAGTATGCGTACGTGACGCTGACGACATTTCTGTTATGATTTCCCGTATGCTAGCGATGCGTCCTCGCAGCGTACGTTATCTCAAGACGATACAGTCGGTCTGTCGACCCCGCTCATACGGGCATATCCTTCTATCGTTTGATTTATTACGTGCAAATCGTCTCACGACTCGTCCGCCACCACCAGCACCGCTGGCCGCGGCGCTGTGGCGCTCGTCGCGTCGCCTGCTATCTCCGATTTTGATTCTTTTGCTCGGAGCGCTTTGCATGAAAACCTTGAACAGTGGTGCTTCCAGTGGGTACAGCTGTTTTCAGCCGTTCATGAGAATTCCATGCCACTACTGATGTCATTTGTCGAACTTTCTTTTATCAAAGCTGCTTTACAGTGAGGCCTGGCACTTTGCTGCACCGTCATTCATCACGCAAAGATCTGCTTGATATAAAAGAGTGCTCACACAGAGCTGATCCGCACTTACCACCCCTCGTCGATGGCAGTTTGTTTTCATTTGTGGCCAATTGTAAACAGTCGTAATTGCGGTGTTTGTCTGCAGATGGTACGTGAATTTTTACCACTTTGGTACGTAATTTATTAGTTTACCTTTGTCTATGTTGCGTTGATAGCCACCTCTGCATTAATTATACTTTAGTAGCATGATTTGTAGCAGTCATTCTAGCACTGTTATTGCCCAGTCTCGTGTCTCGGTATGTTTGGTGCAACGTGAACCGGCCGTCTGCTCGTGCGCCCTCGCAGTTACACCTTATCTCTGCGCGGTTCGGTCATTAATGGCATCATTCGATAAAACTGACCATTTTTTTCGCAGAGCTGTTCGTGGGTTTCTGTTGATAGATTGGTTGAATTTGGGCCTGATATGGTTTCTACTGTTTTTGGCGCTGATAGATTAACGAATTGTCACGCGCAAGGAATTTCCCATAGGTTTTATTCGCTTGTTTGCTACCAGGGTGACCTTCTGGGACATAGTTCGTATTCTGTACTTGCGGAAAGAATTGACGATTGTCGCGTAGAAATCCTTTGCGTGCAGTTGCAGAGGGTTTTTGGACATTTGATTGATCCGTGCGATCAGGGCGATAGGGAACCGGCGAGTGGGAGGAATCGATTTCCTAGCCATAAATGGGAAATTTGATATGAATGAATAAGCTTTTCCCCTGTTTCATAACGATTTGGAAGCACACAGGCATTTCACTTATCCTTCAACGGAGAAATTCACCCTGCCTTGTCTTTATGTCTTTAGTGCGATTGATAAGCGATTGCCGCTTACTATGACTAAAATTACTTACTACTTCATCCCTGCAGCCGGTTTGTGGGATTAGATTGGTTCCTTGCAACTGTCTTCCCCGTAGAAACGTCAACAACTCCGACAATGTGGGCTTTTGACGTGGGCAGCGGTTGATCTTTTGAACTCATGTCGGACTGATAGGGCCGTTGGCCGCTGGCGGCTGTGGCAGTAGCGACTTACATCTATAAGAACTTTGCACCTATAAAAACTATTTCTTCTGGGGTGTTAAGTGACTCATCGTTGCTTACAAATCGATTACGTAGTGACATTTTTGAAGGATAGGCTCCAAAACATGTGAAATTCACGTGGGCGTTGGAAAGTTCGAATCTGGTGCATGTTAGGGGCTTTATTAGTATGTCATGTCCGCTATGTTGCGATTTAATAGCTCTGATGGTGAATTTCGCACGGTATTACCTGTACTAGTATGTGTTATATGTGTATTTTTGAGCAAGGAATATGGCTTAGCCGTGGAATTTCTCTTCTACTCTGCCCTTTGGTAGGTTTTTGCTTGCTTAGAGTTTGCTGATTATTGCACTTTTTTGACCTATGGCCGTTTTGCATCGCTGCGACCTTTGTCTCGTGTGATTTTCCGTTTCTGCACTTTTGAACCTTCGACAAGCTGTTCATGTGAGAATTCATCAACTCCTAAATGTCGACTGCTAACTGCACCAATAGGTCACGCTGCTCGTCGTTGTTTGTACAACTTATCGTGCCGTGGTGGCCAGTGATCAAGGTTTCCCTTAGTTTGGCTGTCTGTCCACGACGTCGGCGTAGATTTCACATCACACTGCGTGCAATGCACGTGCGGCCGTCCTCACAGCGACATGCGCGTTTCACGCTCGAGTACGGATGCCCCCGCTTTCGAGCTGGAAGATTAATGTTTTGCGCGTTGTCATTGTGTTTGAGCGTGTTCCGCAAATCGCTGAACAAACTGAACAAACTTATTACACCTTTTTTGACCTTTTCATCATCTCAAAAGGCCATTATTTACGGGAAGAATGAAATTTTCAAGGTTGTTTCTTTCCACGATAAGTTCGGGTTAGATCGACAAGTTCGCTGTTCGTCAAGAATCAGTGTTTTGGGCGAGAAGTTTCATTAATTTTAGGTTGTTCTGCATTACACTTTAAGGATCACATGTCCTTCGGGGTTTTCTAGTCTTTCCTGATAGTTACCATGTTGGACGGAAATCTGATAAGAGTTTGGAGTCTGGATGCAGTCAAGTGTTCGGATATTCAGATGTTTTCAAAGTGAAGATCCAGGATTTTGGGAGATCTTCTTCAATAGATCTTCCGCTTCTTAGTTTTTATTATATTATTGTTTAAAGGATCAAGGGGCCAGTGTTGATCAGTCCCGTCATGTGGGACACACCATGCATTCGACTTCATCTGAGCATCGTAGAGGCGTTGAATGCGTATGTACCCTAAACCGTGACTTGCGGGGGGCATTCGATGAATCAAGTCAGTGCTTCATCATCCCAGACTCCTCTGGTACCAATTTACCGACCCCGGAGGGATGGATGGCTCGGTTGGCCATGGGCGCGATCGAACCATCGACCGTGTGCGTGCTAAGCGAGCCACTTACTAATGCGCCACATGCGCCCTTATTGTTATGTTATTGTTTACCTAGGGTGTGGAGCGTTGTACCTGGAGAGGGCGTCGCGGCAATGCTCTGGGATTGGTCAATCCACGCAAATGGCCAATCGCAGAGCCCGATCGCGCCGCTTTTTCCAGGTATAACGCTCCACACCCTTTATCTACCGCTTTCACCGCGACTACCGTATGAGGAAGCATATCGAATCAGGCCCGCGCATCAAGTCGGCCGTGGGATGCGCGGGCCTACGGTAATTTCGGGTTTTCCTTCTTCATGGGCTGAGCGAAAGTGATTGAAAAATGGATTTTTTCCACAATTTGAAGGCATACATTCCAGACTATGCCTATTCGAATAGATAACAGTAAGTCTAATGAAAGAGCCCGATGTTTCAAGTGAGCATTTTTCGGTTTAGTTACCTAAATCGCCCCCCCCCCAAATTCTGCCACCCCTTTCGTTTATTTGGGGAATTGTCACAACCCAGTGTCACAAATTATCTCAAGAACACCCACGTATTTCCGTGAAATGCTCTGTTTACTAATTCTTTCACTGGTTCTTTTATGGGGTCGAAAGTATGAGCTCATAATTTATATTCCATAATTCTCTCGAAGACCTGTTTTACTCATCGGAACGGAATAATATATCAGTAAGACAAACGGTGCGGTGGAACAAACATTTCGAAATGCGTGCTCAATGCATGGGGAATAAATCAGTATTGAGAAGTTTTGGAGGTGTATTTGGGAATTTCCGCTCCCCCTCCCCTCTTCGTTGATTTGGTGTGCATCTACGGAGTTGGTTTGAAAGAGGCCTCCACCATTAGTTTACTGGTTTGGGTGGTTTTTCTCACAGTGCCAGAGAACAGTTTTTGTTTCCTTTCCGGCGGAGGAGTTGGTTATGTTTTTCCCTAAGTGGGAGTTGAAATATGCGGTAATTTTCGTGAAATGCATGGGATTTTCTTATGCATTGGCAGTGAGTGAATTTTTACACCACAGTGGTATGGTTTTTCATTTACCGTAATCTTCAGTCTAGTTTTGGTGCATGGTTTCGGCTGTAATTGGCAAAGGTTCGTAGATCCAGAAGGTTTTTTGAGGCCTATTTGTCAGCAGAAGATTGTTCAGAAAATGGGTGCAGCTGGCGATAGCAAGTGAGCCTGTGGTTCTATGGCATGAGCATTGTTCCTTGGTATTGACAGGGATGAATTTTTGAGGAGCCGTTATCTGATTGTTTACGGATGGTTCCAGGGCCCGAATGGCTCATTGAGATTACCCAGGGTGAACGTTTTGACGCCCGTGCCAACAAAGGGTATATTTGTGCTGTGTTTACACGTTTACCCTAGGTATTATTGATGATGCATGCATCCGTAGATGGAAGTCGTTCCCTCTTCCTTTGGGAACTCTGAAGCGTTTCATCTTCACCCTCGACCACTCTTTACCACATTCGCGACAATGTGCTCAACCGGTTGACATGCATGGTGCGACGCGTGGGACCGCGTGCACTACCGGTTGAGCACAAATGCGTGCTTAGAGGAAGTCCGCAATGACACACACCCTTGTTCTTTAATTCATGATATTGCAGGGGTTAGTGATCTTCCCAACATGACAATGCCTGCTGGCAGTTGCTGTAAGCCGTGAATGAGGTTTGGTCGTCGACCTGCTCTCTTTAAACATGTCTGCAGATGCACACTTTCACTGCGGCTCAGGCAAAAAGCCAGCAAACTGCAAGGCGAAGCAGTATTTGTGGGCTGAAAGTCGTTAACTCGCACGCAAGAGAAACAGGTCTTCTGTAAAAAACACACAAAAACACAGCGAGAGTTCGATTTTTTTCGATGCTGTGCAGTTGCGTTCCTTAAAGAAGTCGTCGAGTTTCAGTTTTAGGGGGGG
>JARK01001387.1:203111-220089 GCA_000688135.1 Ancylostoma ceylanicum | reverse complement strand
GGGGTGGGGGTGAATTACGGGGTTTTACGAGCAGTAGGGTCAGAATTGGTAGCTGCTTTCGTTTTGGATCTTTGTAGTCACATTTCACGGAATTGACAAAGGTTCTGCGCCTTGGCTGGAATATTTGAGTGAGTTAACTGATTGGGGACCAGTTCTCGCAAATGGGTTAGGTATAGCTCATTAGAGGGCGACATCCTTAGATCTTTAAGCTAATTCTTTTTGGAAAAAAAAAAACCAATCCTAGAAAAATCCAATGATTGGGGACCAGTTCTGGCAATTTAAATACTCATCGGTTATCAAACCCGACACTCGCAGAGGTCCAAACTATTTTTCCCTGGAATATATTTGGTCGAGAAGAATTAGGTAACTGATCGGGGACCAGTTCTCGCATTTCTAGTGGCCGTGGTAATAACAAAACCCTAGTAATTTTGGGTCCGAATATTGTAAGCATACAAATGACAGTATAAGTATGGAGATTCTTACAATTGGATTCTCACTCTCTAAGAGTTGCCACTATAAGTGGAGCCCTCGCTTTCCTGGTCTTGCATTTCAGAAAGAGAAATGGTTATAATCATGGGGACCAGTTCTCGCATTTCAGTTTATTTTGACCATACCAAAATTTTCCACTGCTCTGCTTTTCAAAAAAAAAAAGTTTTTGCGAAAATATAGGTCAAAACGCTGTCTGAGACGCCGTTTTGTGGCAAGAAAGGGCTCGTAGATGTAGGATGCAGGATTTATTCAATGGCTTCCTTTTTTGGATTCACTGGGGACCAGTTTTCGCGGTTTAAGCAAAATTGGCAGTAGGGATATTTTTCTTACCTGGCGGTGGGAGCATAGGGAGATTGAGATTGTTAGTGGAAAGGAAAGCGTTACAAGAAGTTTCTATATGGTTTCCTGGATATCCAGAATTTTTTCATTCTGAGAATATTCTCCTTTTCAGGACGGTCAATGCCAGTTCTGTGTGCGCTTCGGTGTCGAAGGCCACGAATACTGGGACAACAACGGTGGCGCGAATTACCGTGTGAACATGGTGCAAGACGTGTCTTCACCATCTCACGGCAACAACGCCACCCCTTCACCACCAAAACCGTCGACGCATTCTGTAACATCCACGTCGTCGTTCTTCACACCACGTCGTCTACGTCGTTGGGGCCGAGCTCAAGAAGAGTCGGATGACGAGAGCTCGCGCGTCTACATACCCCGTCGTAGAGTGCTGTAGTTCATCGACTTCACTAGTAGCTTCAATCAGTCAGTCAGTTAGTGAATAAGTGCATGTGTGTTCGTTTTCCACCTTGTCATTTTGTGTGTGTACCAAAACTGTGTATGTTATGCTTGTGTGCATCCATTGCAGCCACCCGTTTCAAGTGGTGGCAACAAAAAATCGCACGCTGGCGCGGGTAGTATATATCGTGTCGTGTCGTCGCTCGGCGTCGCTTGATGTCGCTCGCTCATATATGATGATGATATTCGCTTGTGCTCGATTCCAAAACTCCTCTCTGTCAAGACTAAATGCGGTTTATTGTTGTGCCTTTTTTCTATGGACGAAAGCATGGTTTATACTTCCACGCTACGCGAACACGCTACTGGTTCTTATTCCCATATTCATGGGTTCAGCTAACTGCAGTGGGTTTTACCTCGCCGTAAAACCAAATAGGTAGACGTATATGTCTGTATACACGTAGAGTAGCGTTAGTAAAGGGCGTTGAAGTATAAACATTGCTTCTTAATCATCTCATTCTATTTGCATGCAATTTCCTCTCACTTTTCCACACTATTTTTCATATTTTTCCATATTTTCTCTGATGATGTATCACTAATGCATCGCACTGCGCTTGATTATAGAATTGTAGTACTAGTACGTAGTTACCAGTAGTAGGGTAGCGCTCCCAACACAGCAAGACGTGGCGAGCGACATTTTGTCGCCTGCTATGCTTGGCTAGTCGCTCGCCGCGTTGCGCCTCGTCTTCTTCAGATTGTGTTTGAGAGATTTTTCCTTCGCTGTGTCAAATATGTTTTGGCCTTGTTTGCTGTCGGGTTTGTATGCTGTTGTTGAGCGTGGAACGTGTAAGGGCGACGCGCGTCGGCTTCATATACTCGCCGACGCCTGTCGCTTGTTCCCGCCGAAGGTCCCCACCACCACCCACTGAGAATGCGTGCTAAATGTGTATTATTGCGTCACACATTGTGAAGCAGGTCGCATGTGCCTTATATATGTATGTGTGTGTTTAACGTTGAGAACGACTGTGCCTTCACAATTGTGCCTTATTTCACTCATTGAAGTGTTACCCTTATCATCTCACACTGATCAATCACGTGCCCGTGTTCCTCGTACCCCTCACCCCGTCCTCAACCCGCCCCCGCCTTGAATAAGCAGCGCAAGGGCTGCCCTCGTCCTCATATATTTTTTTTCTGTTCAGTAATAAGTTGCGTAGTGCTGTCCCTTGCCATATTTTGCTTGTATCCTGGTCATTACTCTCGTTCTTCTTGTCATTGTTCGTTCGGCCTTATTCACTCCCCGTTCCGTTCCCCTACCGAAAACCCCGTCCCAAACCCCTCCCAGTTTTGTTTATTCATCATGACACAAATACAACAGGATTGTGTTCTACGGGTACGCACTGTTTGTACATGTATACACCTTTCATTACAAGATATATTTATTTTTGGCTCTGTTTTCTGTTCTCTTCTTTTCATTTCGCTGTCTCTTTGAACATCATCCAACATCCGTATTTTTATCCTGTGCAAATTGATATATAAATCATATATTTGCGATGATAAAGTACATGATAATACAAGGTTGTGAATGCAAATGATAAACAAATAAACAAACGAGAAACAAACAAACAAATGGATCACAGACAAGTCAGAGAATATACATGGGTTCTAGCTGAAATGTTGAGAAAATGCGGAGGAAGTTAAGAGGAAGGAAGGGTAAAGGTAATGAAATGCCTGGATTTATGCGTGGAGTTCGGGTAGAGGGGTATGATCTTTAGGTCACAAGGTTTCCAAGAAGTGTAAGTGGTTCCACAAGCTTTATTCTTCATAGGGTAAGATGGGCTAACCATTAACTCCTGGGGTAAGGCCAGCCCTGAGCACGGGTCAGAATAAGCCCTGGATAAGGTTAGAAATAGCGCTGGTTTGCAGGAAAATGGTCGTGTAATCCTTCGTATTTCTGGATTTAGAGTGGGAGGTGGGACAAAACGATACAAGAAGTACCAGTGGATACATTTGAATTTAGATTACCTATTATTTTCCTTAAAAATGTCATCTATGAGCTGATCTATACGGATTCATGGCATATTTCACTTCTTACAGGCCGTCACCCAACAGAATGAATAAACCTGGTTGGCTGAAGATGAGTAAACTGAGCTCTGGAGCTACTGATCTCGGCATTATCATTAGGGGTACTGTGAATAGCGTCTCATCCGAAGGCAATTTCAACCAATCGGAGATGATCAACACATGGAAATAAGCGCTGGTGGAAGCTACTGCTACTGCTGGAAGCTACTTTTTGGGTATGTTTTGTGTATGGAGTTATACTATCCGGAATGAGCGTTGCTGAGGGGACTGACTTGACCAATAGGAGAGCTCGGACGCCCCGCCCTTTCCAATTATAATGCTTCACACCTCGGAATTCCTGGAAGAAACTTTGGAGCTTATCTAAAACTAGCAAAATGGAAGTCGATCTTATGAGCATTGCTTATGAATTTCTCTGGAAAAGTGATAGGTTCTGCCCAAGCGCATATCGAGGCCGGCCTGCTTTTCTTTGTGGGACCCACAACTATAAATCTAGATGATTTTAGTGGCAAATTAAGGAGACCTGAGTCTTGGCTATATTTCTACCATTATCCTATATCGTAAATAAGAAGTTTTGGGTTCATCTAAGGGTTATAGGAAAATTTCTTGGGGTACTTTTGGGGGAAATTCCTAAGATGCTCCTGCTGCGACACTGAAAAACCTCAGGATTTACCTCCACACTCCATACTCTACCTTCCTTTAATAGGCCTCATGCATAGTTGATTTTACCCAGGGTAAAATTTTAGCATCCAGGGAAATTTACCCATCGTTGCCGACTGCGCCGGGTGCCGACTAACCCTGGGTAATCTCATTGTGATGCATGCAGGCCCAGGACCCACTACTACTTCTTGGAAACGCATCTGTAGAGACTAAATCACCCTTTCCTATTATTATTGTTATTAACAATACCAAAAACTAGTGAGAATGTTGAATACACGTGAAAAGGCCACTGGAAATTATGTTACCGGGGATCAGGTTACAGTGAATGGCAACAGTATCCTCAATTTGTAAAGTCAATTCAATGAAACTAAGTGTTGTGAAGTCACTGCATCATTGATCGACACGCTGCCGTAGATCAAAACCGTCGCGTATCCCGTGAATCAGCTGAAAAACACCAAAATTAGGGGCAAAGTACGACGGCCAGACGACGATGTTTGGTGTGCGGCAAGTGCAAGCTCCGCCCACTAAATGGCAGAGTTTCTGCGGCGGATGTTGCTATTGGTGGACGGATACGGTAGGTGTGTGGTGTGTTTTTCGTGGAATTTTGCTGTAAATTCATCAGCGGGATGAGAAGTACACCTTAAGCGATCAGTTTTTGCGTGCATTGTGGACGAAAAAAAAACCGCCACACGTGCGGTTGCAGAAATATTTTCACGAAATCCGGAAAACAAAGGCTGGATGTACTACGGAGGTCAAAGTACGTGCAAAGGAATGCTCAGCTGGGAGTTTTTTTCTCATGTTTGCTGCTTTCTCAGGGTAGTGTGGGAACAGAGATATTATCAGTGCTGCGTAAGGACAATTACGACTTGGAAACCAGATGAAGATGGACAAAATTTACAACACTTTTTACCAGATGAGCACCGACGACACGTGGCGATCGATAGCCATCGTTTACACTACCGCTATTACTGCTCAGTTTGGGCCTATCTGCAAGAAGTACAGGCAAAGAGCACCGATGGGGAACAATGAGCCCCGTTCGGAAGCGAAGACGATATAACGTAGTAATCGATACGTATCGTCTCCACTGCCGTCACCTCTTATAGCGTAAAATAATTTTATTTCACTTTGTATGGGCGAAGTCCGGATACTCTTGGAAGACAGAGAATGAAGAAAACGCCAGGAAAAAGGGATTAAATATTCTTGAGATCACGTGGATTCCTGCATGAAAAGCTGCTTCCAATTCATAATGAAAAATGAACCATTCTGGGAATCGGCTTTAATTAGAGCAGTTTAAAAGTTGCTACATTCAATTAAATAGCTTAGATTATGAGCGTGGAAGTTGACCACCTATTCTGGAAAGTCTGCCAGGTATTGTAGGATTTTTTAATTAGTTTTTACCAGATTGGTGAGAGGGAAACACTTTTCCTCTATAAGGGATGTTTTTCGAGGATTGCCTAGCAATAGTGTGTTCCAGCTCAACCTGGTTTGGCCCCTGGAACCAGGATTCCAACAGGTGATCCATGTCTTTTCATGGCTCATAGGAAAAGAATGTCCCGAATTTCTAGCTCTGGATCTTGACATACTTTTACCTCTGAGTTTTTGAAAATACCTTTCATTATTTCTATTACTATTTCTAAAGAACGACGTTTGGAAAGTTCGATGCGAATTTACTTTTTTTGACAGCATTGTTTCAGAAAATCTTGCCATCCGAGCCTATTTTCAATGGATACCCCTGTTTTTCTTGCAATGTTTCCTTTCTTAGCCTTCAATGTCCGCCATAACATAAACTGGAAGCTTTTTTTCACGAAAACCCTCCCTGAGCACTTTCAAAGTGAGCCTTCCCATATTAGAAAAGAATGCCAAAAATTTTTCCAAAAGAAAATTTTTTACATCGAAGCCACAACAGAAGTGAGTTGTGTGTCAACGTGTGATAATCTGCCGCTGATAGCAAGACAGGCACCACTAATTGTAAGCAAAATAAGCAGACAGAACGGAATGAGTGTAAAGGGTAGCTTGAACTTGGCTTACTGTAAGAGCAGAGCATACTGTAGTTAGAGGCGAGTCAAACCATGAGCGAAAGAATTACATAATATTTTGATTCGAAAAGTGTTTTTTAGCAGTGTTCATAGTGGTTTGAAAACTTGGCGGTAATTCAGAATTTTTGAGTATTCAGCGCTCCGTTTACACTGGAAAAATTAACCGGTGGGTAAAATTGGCCAATTCAGCAGGATTTGTTTCCAGCGCGGTAGGTTGGAGGGTCCAGGAAACCATGTGGACGCAGAACACTGTCGAAATATAATAATTTTTGCTACTTCTCTCCTAAATACTTGACAAACAATAAGTATTGCTGAGCAATTTCTATCAAATAAGGTTAAAATCACTCCAACAGCTCCATATTTTTCCATATTTTCGTTTGTGTCCACTATGTCCCCCTAATGTTTTTGTTGTTTTTTTTTTCGAAGGAAAAACCACTCACTTTCGGACACGGAATCGGGTGAGACCTGAGGATGCACTTGGTTACTCGGATGGAACGTCGTCGACGGTGGCATCTCGATATTAATAACTGAAAATACTAAAAATGCAGATTCACTATCAGATACCACCATGAATGTAAGCGTAGCGATAGATTAGGCGTTGTTATCGCTAATTGACGCTAACTGAAGAGCTATTGACCAATTGTGTCTTTTTTTAAAATTATAGACTAACACTCCTACTCAAAAACCAATTGTAAGTTGCTCTATTATTATAGTTTTCCAGAGGAAAAACTTGCTTTCTTTAGCTAATATATTCTATCTGATACATAGTAACAGGAATCAATTATTTTACTGTAGAAAGCCACGTTATTTAAATCATACATCCAAGCTGTGATTGGTCTCTTTCGTGAACGAGCCAATCACAGCTGAAGGCTTGTCCTCAGAGCATTACCTTCAGATGTTCAACGTTGGTAAGGTTAAAGTATGCTAATTATCTGGAACAACACCGTACTCGCAAGATTACGGATGCGTCTTTGGTCTTGAAGTTATAGAAAGAGAGGAGAAACGAACAAAATTATTAGTAAAATCCATGAGGAAATTTCGGGTTCATTGAGGTGAACAGAATGAAAGGCTGAGCGCATGACTGCTTTCCTGTGTGAATGAATGAATGAATGAGTGAAGTTGAATGAATGAATGAATGAATGAATGAATGAATGAATGAATGAATGAATGAATGAATGAATGAATGAATGAATGAATGAATGAAGTGGAATGAGTGAATGAATGAATGAATGAATGAATGAATGAACGAATGAATGAATGAATGAATGAATGAATGAATGAATGAATGAATGAATGAATGAATGAATGAATGAATGAATGAAATGGAATGAATGAATGAATGAATGAATGAATGAATGAATGAATGAATGAATGAATGAATGAATGAATGAATGAATGGACGTGTTTTTAAAAATTCTACTGCTGGTGTCTCCGAGGGGTTTTCTGATTGGTAAAAAGGTTGAACACCACCTAAAGCAGTAATGTAGACTTTGCTCGACTACAATATTGAAGAATTTTTCCAAGATCCTGATTGGTTAACAAGGGACACCGACCAATCGCGACAAAGACGCATGTAATTAGTCGGCACTCATGGTGCCTCAGCACTCAAGACCCCTGAGTTTTTCCAAGAAGCTTCCTACAAAGTTTTTTTCGGCTTCGGAGAGATCTGCTACTGTTGTTACAATCTTAGAAGATTTCTGGAAAATTCCCTGCTCGTTGCTCCACCTCCCATTGTTGAATTAAACTCAATAGAGTTGTGAAATCCACAAAACGATGAAAATTCCAGAGTTTCCTTGCCCTATTTTTTCCAATCCGGATTACTATAATTAGGTTTAACGTTCATGGATCAGCATAATTCCAAGTGCTACTGCAAAAACTTCCTTATGTTTTGTGGATGAAGGTGTTTACGTGTAGTGATCGCAAATTCTGTCCATGTTTACCATTCTTTTTACAACACATTGGTAGGAAAATTAATGAGTCAACGCCCGGCGGCAATATATCACAGCAATGTCCGTGCCAGTCAGCAATTCCGTCGTCATCCACCACCCTATAGTTCACCGTAACGGCTGCCCCTAGAAAACATAAGGAACGTGCGTTTTTCTCGGAGTCGTAAATCATAAGCGCGAATTTTCGCGCTTCGGATTTTCGTCGAATGCGACCGACCGGCGTTTCGTCGCTCGCCAGCCGTTGACGACGGTAAATCATTTTTGTTTCGCGCTCATCGACAGATTCATGCACAGGAAGGACACCACCTGAACGGGGCCCCGCCGTAATGAATGGCGGGAGAGGGGAGGGTTTTTAGGGCGAATAACTTTCGGCTTGACAAATAAGCGTAGATCGAGGACATAGTACCGAGTTTTTTGTAAGCGATTGGGTTCGTTGACGGCAAATTGATAGCGCTGCTAAATGTTGCCTTTTCTGCCGTTCTTGCTAGCTGCACTCGCAAGGTCAACCACAGATCGCTTTTTCGCTGCGGGACCGAGATGGAAATAAACCAGCAGAAAGGCTAAAAAGGTAAATTGATATGGAAAATAGAAGTAGCGGGGAAGAAGAACTAAAAGTCCGCGATATTTCGAAAATAGAAAGAAACGTGATGAAAAATCTTGGATAAAAATAAATAAATAAATAAGCCAATAAATAAATAAATGAATAGATAAATAAATAAATAAATAAATAAATCTCCCAACGAGGACACGATAGGAAACAAGCGTGTGTGGACATTTCATTGAAAATATGTAGGGGAGGCAGACCTGGAAACCAGACCGAGAAATAGGATTTGATGGGGAAAACTGTACCCATCCTGGATGAAGAGGCACAATACTGCGTAAAAATACGTACGTAGTACATAGTTATTAAGTCTGTGCTCAATTCCACGAACTACCCTACCGTATCCACGACTCGACTATTTTTCCTCCCAGTCATTTCAGGATATGGTAGGAATTTCGGGAAAAAGTTTGTTCACCTCCCTAGGGAAAGTGAGGGTTCTCCAGGAAAATTCCCCCGAGTTATGGGCTATTTCATGTGCATCCGGCGCTACATCTGTTGAAGATTTATACTACATGCGTGCGTTTGACGCGCGTACGGCTGTAAGGTGAAGGATAGGCCCAGTCGCAGCTATGACGCAGCTCTGCCGCATGCGCTTACGGCGCTGCGGTTATTCGTGGCGAAGGCGCGGTAATTTCATTCAGGATGCCATCTTGCCGCGTTGACAGATCGCCATAGAAAATCCCCCACTAATAGAAGCGTGCGTCTTACGCACGGCTGACGCATGCCCAAGTATATCTTACCCTAAAGTTTCGTCTCGGAGTTATCAAAGCACATTTGCGATTGGCTATAGGGCAATTTATACTATGTGCATGCGTCAGTCGGACGCACGCATCCATTTACAGATTATTTTCCACAAAAACTGTTCAACGCGGCATGGACATCCTCAACAAGAAGGACGAAGGACGCGTGACCGCCGCGAGACAAAAATGCGTGCGTCTGAGTTGCGTCAGCGATGCGAGTGGACCTGTTCTTCATCACATAGACGCACGCGCGTTAAACGCACGCATCAGTATAAATTGCCCTTACATATACCTTATCAAATAAATTGCAGGACCACTATCTTATCGCAACACGAGTATCGAGAGAATCTGAATGTTTTATGGTTCGTTCGAGAGCGTCCGGATTCCCTAGACGTTCTTCCTGGTTGAATGTGTAGTGCTTGTGTAGAGAAGGCGTCAGTGCACTATGAGGACAACATGTGCAGTAAGTTCTAGCCGTGGTGTTCACTGTTCACCCCAGGCAGAAATCACACTGCATGAGAGCAGGTTTACTAGGAAAGCTCGCCATGAGTTACTGTACCACGAAGGACATTCCGGAAAAGAGACAGAGATCACTGACGTGAGCTCGGCCTCGTTCCACTTACTGCAGCAGAATGCTGCAGTAGGTGGAAAAGAAATCGGCGAGATTGCACACTTCTTTCTGCTTTGCAATGAGATGCGTCTATAGATGACTTCCAGAAATAGATGGCTGGGGATGTGACAGGCTACCGTGACCACCGGGAATCCCGAAGAGTGCTATATCATCTGTTGCACGCCTTTACATGACCTAAGGATTAGAGCAGACTACTGAGTTTAACTTTTTATGATCTAGCCTCCCCTTATTCCCATTATACCGTCACAGATGACCCCGAGGTGTCCTCTCCAGACAGATACATACTTCTTTCCCAGGAAATGATGAACCAAATCCGTAAAAAAGTCATCGATAGAAGCAATAAATAGAGAAGGCGAATGAAAAAAGGGTGGAACACACGAGGAAAGATGAGAAAGAAAGGCGAAATTGATCATTCTGAAGAGAGAAAGCCAGCAGGACTTGATGAATGGAGAGTAAAAAGGTTGGCAAGGGAGAGAAATGGTATTATGCACGAAAGAAATGAAAAAAAAGAGAGATGAAAGAGTTAGAATGAAAGGAATATAAGCTAAAACTTTCGCTATGATCACCGAGAACTTTATCACCTAGCACTGTAATTTCAGCGACTTCGCATTTGATGCGTATTGATTGTGGGCGGGACAATGTTTCAGTTTTGATAAATATGAGTTAACTATAGTCTAATCTAGGTAACGTCAGTCGCATGCCTGCGTTTGTGTCTCACGCGCAAACGTTACAGATAACGTGCTGCATGCATCATTGAGATTACCCAAGGTAAATGTGGTGGCATTGCACAAATTTACCCAGTGTTAACACCGGTGCCGATATGTTTATCCTGGGTAACCTCGATGATGCATCCAAGGCAAGCTTCTATGGTATGGTTTTGTTTGATTTCAGTGAGTTCAACACAGAGATCAAAATCTTGGTTGACGGAAAGAGGTTTCAGGCCAATTTATCATAAATGCGTGCGTGCGTCAGACTGGAAGGCCGTATGATGAACTGTAGGAACAGACGCACTAGAAACGCAACCCAGACGAAATCCGGCGGCGTGCGAGACGCTCTTGCCTTCCGACCATTCGCGGAGCTTCCACAAGTGGTGTCGATGCCGCGTTGATCGGCTTTCATGAGAAATCATCTGCGAGCGTGTCTGACGCACGCACGCACGCGTCTGTTATGAATCACAGATTGTCCTTGTTCCCATATTACATGGCCCATGGTATTTCGAATATCCCTAAAACGACTGTTTTATCTTTTCGTTTGCTTGATTTGTTCCTCAACAAAGAATTGCATCCGCTTTTTGGATAGCCGAAGGTTTAGTATAAATCCACCTCATGGCAACACGACAATGTAACTATGATTAATTTTTTTCCAAACCTGATACCATCCTAATAGGAAGTAGAAAATAATTTTTCGAAAAATGTCCATTTTAAGAGGAAAAACCATCATAGCTCGTGACTTTACACAAGGCAAGCATTTGTACTCTAGGACAAAGAACCCATCAGGTGGTATTAGTCAGAAGTTAGTAAAAATGACACCATAGAACACTTTCAATACATAGGCGTAATGTTGAGCAAACATCTCAGCAAAACAACTCCATGCCAGAGATTCACCCACCAATCAAGAAAGGTTAGAAAAATCAAACAAAAACTAAGATCACATGAGTAAATTGTTGGGATCTCTGGGATTATTTCTCAACAACTGTAATAAAACTGAATATTTCACTCAACTTACCTATTATACTAGCGACCCTAAACAAGCGATATTACTGAAAATAAGATTTGAGGGACAGAATTCATACATTTTCAAGGGAATATTGAGATTTCATAAGGATTCTCATAAAGAACACTGAAACAAGCAGCAGCGATTTGCAAAAAGTGAAATTCAGGCCAACTTGAATCATGGCAAAATTTGTCCAAGAAGGATTCCAATTTCCATTTCCGAACGTTCCTTTCACCACAGTGATCCGTAAACTAGAAATGATGTGTTTATAACGGGAAAATTTCGCAGGATAGAATCCGGAATTTTCTCATTGCAAAATTTAAATTTAAAAAAAATAAGTCTTCATTATCAGCAAAAACCAGTATTTTTATGGAAAATTTCCCAGCAAAAAATTCTTACTGGCCTTCAAGCAATTGCAGCAGCAAAATTAAATGCTATGTATTTGTGGTTGAGTTTTCGAGAATGGAAAGATTTCCTGGGCACGTATCCAATATACTTTATCCAGTCGGATAAACACGCTCTAGTGGACATGTTACAGTGGTTTCGAGAATCTCCTATCCAAGAAAAAACATATCCTTGGATATGAAAATCCACTTATTTCACTGCAGGTTATCTTTATCCGGTCGATTTCCACATGATAACGATCCATGATCTACTCCCTCTTCATTTTGTGTTGACTCTCGCCGAGACACCGCACTTGCGCCAAGAAATGAGCACGTAGACGGATGAGTTAAATTGGATAGCAAAGTGGATAAAAAACGAATGGAAATGGATATATGTCCGCTATGTTTTCCCTCCTATGGTTAAATATATTGGATACGGCTCCTGGACATATTTCGCCCTGATTTGCATTTTTTTACGGAATTTGCATCGTGTTTTTGTAGATTTTTACAGCCCTTTCGAATAAGTGAGAAAATAATTGGAGCGCTAATTCTAAAGAGAGATGAAAAAGAGCTGTGTCAAACTTGGAAAGGAATTTTCTTAGCAGTGCCCAGGACAACTATAATAGTGGTCCAATGGATGTCTTAGGAGGGCGTGGCTAAACTGCAACTGAAATATTTCCTGCAGACAAATGTTGTTTTCATTAAAATGTTTACCATTCGAATGATTCAGCTGCAACCGAAAAATCTTTCAAAATAGTCGAAATAAAATTTGAAATTAAACGAAAAGAAAGAAAAAGAAAGAAGAAGAAACAACTCAGGAGAAGACACACCGGATCGTTGCCATGGATCTTCGCCGTTCCGCGTCCCGTTCGTCGACACCGTTAATTTGCCACTAAAGAAAGGCAAAAAATGTGAAAAGTGATTGGAAATCGCGTGGCTGTGAGATCAGCTCACTGCAAGCACACATCACTCTCACTACACCAGTCAGACATGCAACTTACTTTTCATAGAACTGTATATATTGCAATTCGGATCTAGAACAAACAATGATACGGTATCTTACATGTTTTCTCTGCAGGGACCCGTTTGATATGTATACCGATTCAGTGCATAAGTGTTTGAATTAGAAAAAAGACAAAAGGACGTTCGGAAGAAAACCCATTCACTCCTGGATTTGTAGTTCCATCCAGTGAGAAAGAGGTTTATGAGTGTTCCAGGAGAGGCCTCAAATTTTCCCTCTACCCGAAATGGACGTATTTTCTGTACAAGATGTGATATTTTTGAGATTTTTCATCATTACCCTGACAAACACGATCCGATAGATCCATTTCTGGTTGGACAAAGCGTGAATTTAAGTGACGATCACCTTCCCGGGAAACGCTCAGGAATCTCGCTGAAGGGACGAATAGTAACGCGCAACTTCTTTTTATCCGGGTAACTTCAAGAAGGTTAAATATTTCGTATAAAAAAGACGCATACCACTTCATCGTTGTATCCTGGCATCAATTCCAAAGCCAGGATTGCACATTTTTTCGGCTACAATTTTGATCCGATCCCCTGGATGCCATAACGACGTTCAACTGCTCTATCCACTAAGCTATGTGTACCCGTCTTAGCAGCACGCGTGACCCACTCATAAACCAACCGTTTTATCTATCTCAGAAATTTATGCAAAACGTTGCCGGAAGCCTTCCTGGACTACCCGAGGGAGATCACGGAGGACGTTGTGCAGTGAACCCCGAAAACTGCATCGCAGCAACTGCAGAGCAGCGACTGCGCTTAACTTTAGAGTGGAACCAGCGATAGAGACAGATTCTGCCGGACAGGATCTGTCCAATCTGTATCAAGGTGATTGGGTACAGGCATCACTCTGAGTTTAAAGGTTCAACCTGTTTTTTTTTTCAAAATACTAATTCTCAAAGAATTTGGATGAAAATGCCTCGGATCCCGGGAATAACGCGAATTCCTCGAGATTTTCCAGATTCAACGGCTGCGACTGTAGCTGCAATTGCCTATGTTCTATCTGAATCCGAAAGAAAATTGGATTTAGTTGGTTTTGGTAGGAGTTACAACTGAAAAAGTACTCAGCAGTACCCACAGCATCGTCGGTACTAAACGGATACTGCTCAAACTTTGTATTAAAATCACAGATGCGTACTATTCTTCTTCGAACCGCAAGTGGGATTTGGAATCAATTGATTCTGAGAGGGGATAATGCTTCAGAATTCTGCGAACCCTGAGTTTACCATAAAATACGGGTTGATCACCGGTCCAAAGAATTTTCATTGGACAACTCTCCTCAAAATCAATTCCAATTGTATCAAAATGGTTAGCTTCAGCATAGGCTGCTGGTTACAGTGAGTAATGAAATTGCCCCGTTCATCTGGTTACAGCAAAAAGAAGTTAGGAAACAGTCTTGTGCATCATTGTTTCGGAGAATTCCATGAAAATAAAATGATGACCAGAACAAATTTGTATATGCAAAAATCCACTTGTTACTTTACCAGTAGATCCTGGCGTCAATTTTGAAGCCAGTACTATGTCTTAGACGCAGTCACAGAATAATTGAACAGAATACATGGTGTAGGTACAGAACAAGTGATTCATTGCGGATTTCTTCAATTTGTAGTTTATTTTGTCGTCTTTACTTTATTGGATGTGAGCCAAATCTACATTAATCCAGCAGCTCGGCAGTACTTACGCCACATTTGAGTCTGGACCGGGTCTTTTTTGGTCATATGGTTGTTACTGTAGGTGGAATGGGATTACTGTAGAAATTCGTATAAAGCTAGCGCAAAAATATCAAGAAAAATCGCATCATACTGCATTTAACACTTTGAACGTAGATTTCCCCCTTTGAACCTCATTAACTGCTCCGTATACCTCCCCGATTTCGTAATGAAAGACGGGAGAAACTCACTTTGACCTAGTCCGAACCCTTGACAGACAGGTGTCCGGACTGTTACGTCGTTCCTGAGTGCGTTGCCGTAGGTGTCGCGCGTTATGCGCCGACACACAAACCCGTCGCAGATAATTTTTCTGTAATTACACACACGTATGTAGATAATTAATTGACCGTAATCGCGTGTCTCGCCTCCTGAAGCTGAAACGGACCTGTTCCTCCTCGCTCAGCTCGCTCAACTTGTTTTTGTGCGGCGTCATGACGATTTCGTGCCGATTTTTCACCAAGCTGAAACAGCTGACGTTGAATCATCGTCGTCTACATCAACAAATATCCAGGAACTTGTTTTTGATAGAGAAGAGCAGGAAATGCGGCTGATCATTGGCAAATAAACAATAGAAGTTGCGGGATTTCTTTCGTAAGAGCCTCGTGGTGGGGTGCTTTTCCTAGGGGAAAGTTCTTCAACAAAAAAAAAGCCTAGAGAAGGGAAAATTCGGAAAGAACTCCGAGCAATGGCTCAGAAGATACGATATGACTGTCACGAATCCCGGAAACTCAATGCCTTTTCTGGATACCTCAGCAAAGCAAATATAATAAAAAATAGTTCAATACCACTGTAAAACATAAGGAGCTCAAAAAGTTTGACATAGGACGTTCTGGGAAATCGCAATAGGACCGGGCGAAGATGTATCATTGAGATTACCCAGGGTAAAGATGTTGATGCCCGTAAGATCGGAAAATTTGTGCGGTGTCAAGAAGCTTGCCCTGGGTAATCTCAGTGATACCCTATGCAATCCCACGCAACGCCAAGCTTGCCAAGGGTAATCTCAGTGATACCCTATGCAATTCCACGCAAAGCTAACTACAGAAACCTGGGATTAAAGGACATACCAGGAAGGTTTCTAGAATTTTCTTGGCTTTCTAGAACATTTTGACCTTGACTTCTGCGCTCACAACATCTGAGCACTTTGAAATGTAGCAAAGTTACGAATGATTGAGAAGATTTGACACCCATTGGATAGGAAATGAGTGAGTAAACATGCTGTTTTTTTACCCATGCACAGTTTGAAACGACAGTTAAAACATTTTCTCTGTTTCAGATCTAGAATATAAGATTTGAGGAGGGAGTTTTGTGAAAGGAAGTGGATGGATTACAACGCATATTGAATTCTTGGGTATTTCCTGTTCTATTCGAGGAAAGGCCAGTGATTCTCATATCATTTTGAGAAGAATTTTGTTAACCTGGTCTAGATCTACAACCACCGCCTCGATGAAAATATGAACTCCGTAAAGGTCTCTTTCCAGCATGTCCGAAATTCAAAATTGACGCGCTGAGTATCAACAGTGCATTCGTAGTTGACAGGCAAATTACCCATATTTTTGGGACACAATGAAGTAATCTTCTGTGTAAGATCCAAGTTCCGCTGGGATGGCAAAAGCTCTAAAATCTAGAATCCAGAAGTGAGACTCATGAACATCCCGGGCGCGCTGCGATCTACCCACTCGTCTTGTGTGGACGAGTTTTCCAGGCTAAAATGGATACTCTTTGTCCAAACGGCTCGTCATAGTCAGCTGTTACAAATAGCGGCTGGGATAGCCGGATATGTGACATTTTGCTCGACAAACTCGTCCACCCTGAGTGGGCGGGAAGCTCAGAACCTTCCCGGGAACGTTCATGAATCCCACAAAAGGAGGGAGTTACCAAAATGTTCGGGAAGGGTAGAGTATGTACTCTAAAATGCTTTCGTTCGTTCCCAATTCTGGGCAAAGAGCACTGGTCACTCCACGTGCTATTTGGGCCATTTTGAAAATGAGAAAAAAAAACCTAAATACATAGTTACAAAGATCAGTTCTACAAAGTAGCATAGAAATGAAGTAAAAAAAAAACGATTTGGGACAGCAGAAGTGGACTTATTTTACACGATTTCTGGAAAAATTCCCATTGATTGTGGTATTTTATGGACTATGGACTAATACTATTACTGACATAAACGCTTTTTTTCCTATGTCTTGCAGTGGCGGACTCAGAAAGTGGGCAGGAGCCGGGGGGGGGGGGGGGGGGGGGGGAAAAA
>JARK01001387.1:187875-202176 GCA_000688135.1 Ancylostoma ceylanicum | reverse complement strand
GGAAGCAAGCAGAACAAGGAAATATCGTTGTCCACTGTGCCCACCCGAGACTTACTTGATTTTGCTCGCACTTCCAACCAGCGGATGTACTGAACGCTCGGCTGACTCGATGCTGTACAACGGGGCGATTTTGTCGATACCCCAGAAGTCGTCCTTCTTCTGCTGCGGTATCCTCGCCAAATTCTCCTCGACCATTGAGTAGCCGGTCTGGAAATGTTCCGGAGATCAATGAGAGGTATATCCACTGAGTCGGAGAGGTCCTCTACCACGCTGTTTCGGAAAAGAAACGGCTACGGAGAAGTCTAGACGTTCTACGAAACATCCATAAACATTTAAGACCTCCACCCTACTGTTCCCTAATTTCAAATAATCGGCAGGGGTTAAGCAAGGGACCAGGAAGCGTCACCTTTGCGGATGCAGAAAGGCGGTTAAGAGACTGGGTTAAAGAGACAGATGCTAGCAAAGGTTAGACATGGAAAAGCACAGAAAACCACTTCGAAATCGTGGAAATGAAACAGTGACAGCGGCTCGAGCAGCAATCAATACCAATACAAATCGATTTATCGATTGCTGCCTAGTACAAGGAAAGGCTACGTGGACGCAGAGGACGAGTGTTTTACCTTTGACTGTTTCCACATCGTGTCCACAATGGCCATACCTGTCTAAAATGCTGTGGAAATTGTTTGTTGACAAGGAAAAAGTGATTATCAAACATCCAGGAAATTCGAGGGCAGAAATTTCTTGGCTTGGAGAAATTTCACAGAAAGAGATTTTTCATGCCGTTAAATGGAAGAAAACTCAGCAGAGCACACTGTTTCCTGCGATGGAGCGCACGAAATAAGGGAAAGGAGGGAAAGAAGTAACAAACTGGCAGGTTATATCGTGTATGCAAAAGATAGTTATTGATTGGTATCGGCTTACAATTAGGTTCTTATCAATGACGTAGTTACACTCGAGGTCATCGTCGTCTTCACCGAGCGGATTCAGAAGGGCCTCGGCAACCTTAAAAGCACTGAATTTCGATAGAGGAGCTGGAAATTTCTGGATTTCTTGGGAATTTTCCGGAAATTTCACAACAGCTTCAAGGATTCGTATACTGAAAAACGTTCATACCTTCATCCATCCCATGTAAACAATAAATTGAACCATAGTGGTGATCGGAAGCCAAAGATCGATCTGAAAAATCCTGCCTTGCTTTTCCAGAATGGGAAAATTTTCCGAGATTCCGGAAAATTAGAACTCACCCCACTCGGATTCGTTCCCGTAACAATAAATTGTCGACCAAATAAGCAAATTACAAAATAAAAGCGAACCGCAAGGAAAATGACCTGAAAACTGGGAAAAATCAGGGGAGGAGAAAGAGAAGGAAATATTTGACCTACTTGTGGATAAACAAGCGGCACTGGTACCCAGTCGTATTTAAGGAGAGCGGCTAGACCGTGACGAAATTTACTAATTTCCTAGAACTCATTGGATATTTAGGGGGAAAATCAGGCAGTTTTGGAATTTAGCTTGACAAGAGATCATAATAAAAAGTATTAAATTGTTAAAAGTAAAAAGTATGAAGGAGAAAAACCCACGTCAACGATTTTATTCATGAGGTAATAATCCTCTATTCTGCCGTCGGCTTTGCACTCGTACACCAAGTTCACACACCACTGGATTGGTGCCCAGTACCTAGGAATGAAAATTTTTTAAATAGTTCAGAACGTTGAAAAGTCTTTTGTTGTGGACCTCTATGGTGTTCTACACCACTCCGTGTGGAACAATCAATCAATTTACTGATCGATTTTATCGATTTTTTTTGGTTCAGCTCCAATCCAGACCCAGATGTGTCTGCTGGAGCAATCCACCCAGTAGTTAAAAACAAGAATTCTAAGAAAAAAAGTTCAGAACGGTAGAAAGTCTTCTGTTGTGGACCCATATAGTGTTCGACACCACTCCGTGTGGAACAATCAATCAATTTATTGACCGATTTTATTGATTTTTTTGGTTCGGCGCCAATCCAGACCAAAATGTGCCTGCTGTAGCGATTCACAACGCTGATAACAAATCTGATGGACACTTAAAATCAATATCCCAGAATTCCCATGGATTTTATTTTCCTGTTCACATTTACTAGTACTCTCAAACATTTTGGAAAAAGTTTGTGCAGTCCGACTGCAATCGAAGCGACTTCATCCAGGATGCCCTTATCCTTGTCTAGCTGATGAAGATCGCGGGGGACGTCTTGAATAGTGAACCCCGAACACTACGGGACTAGCCCTTGAACTTTGGATCTCCACCGGACTCGAACCAGCGAGTGCCCGACTGATAGTCAGGCGCTCTACCGATTGAGCCATCAGGACATGCCATCGTTAGAGGCAGTCGGCTAAGATTTGCTAGACTTCCCGGCGGTTGCGAGCCTCGAACTTGCGACCTACAGAAGGTAATCGATCACTCTACCATTGAGCCATACACGCGGAGGTTTTTCTGGATGTTTCGCCAGAAAACGAGAGAAAACCGAGGAACCATCAACACCTTGTTTAATAGACACTGAATTTCAATAATAATGCAACTTATCCCTTTGCGACCAGTCTATTTCCATGCGTAAAAGCCGGGGGTTATAGAACACCGAGCGGAGCCTGGTATGCCATCTACGTTCTCTAATGACCAGAATTTCTGGAAGTTTTGCTGGATTTAAAGTGTACAGTAATCATTATTACTGACAGTTCACATAATTTTCATTACCATGGCAAGCTCAAAAGGATCTTTGGGTCGAAAAATTGCTTTTAACGCTTGATCTGGTACCGATTGGTATCACTTAGACGAGTTGTCCCATGTGTAAACTTGGACGAGTTGTCCTATATGTTTGAAAAATAAGAGGCTAATGCTGACAATGTTAACAAAAATAAATTAAGACAAAGTTTTAATTTTTCTACTGCGTTTTTGTCAGAATTTCCAGTAGATCCAGGAACTCCGAGAACAACCTACAAATCTCGATGGAATTTCATTCAGTTTTGGGGGAATATCGGTAGTTTTATTATATTTTGTTCTTCGCTTTTTTTATTGAATTTAATGGATCCAAAAAAAGATAAGGTCTAAAGAAATAGTGCAGACGTTTTTCGTTTGCTTAAAAGCACAACTATCCTCTATAACTGTCGGCTTCGACGCAGTTACAATGGCCCAAAATGGCAGGAATCCAAGCCGCCTAAAAATCCACATTTTTTCCAGTTTCCAACCCGGAAGTGAAGATCTGCTACCACTGCAACAATAAATTCCGCGTCGAGCTGATAATATGTAGGCAGGAACATTGGCAGCATGTACTCTTCAGAAGCGCACAAGTACGACAAATGAAGGACTACTGATGCGTTTAGTAGTAAACATAAGTGCATCAGACCTAGAGACAGTGATTTATAGTGGAGGGAAATACTGCTGTAACTGTAAATGTGTACTGAATGAATTCAAAAGTAGTGCAGTACATTTTACAGTATTTGTAGGAGTAGAATCCAGGAGTGAGATGAAGTAGAACCTCAAGTAAGACGTGAAATGGAAGATGGAAGAGCAGCAATGGGCGCAAAAAATGAAATGAACAAAAAAAAAAAACAAAATCCTCCGCATATCTCTGGCAAAGAAATTGTCAGTTGGCTGCGTGACAAGACGCTGCTGAGCTGTGATTGGTCGATTCATGTGCGTGTCGCGGCTACAGCCTTCAAACGTACGAGCAGCGCAGGGGAGAAATAGACAAGTTTTCTGTGCTAAGTTGGGACATATGAGTGTCACCGCAGCTGAAAAAAATGTAAGATGTCCACTGGTGTCGTAGGTGTCCGTCTTTGAAGGAAAAACCTGAACTCAGGGAGTATGCGCGTGCGTCGCGGTCGCGTCGCGGCGTACGTCTTGACCGCCTCCCCTTTCAATTAATTTCATGAGGTGAAGAGCCGCGTTTTAACTCGTTTCACAGCTTACTACTTACTTTCAAACTGTTCTTTGTAATGTCAGATTACTGAGTCCATAGGACTTTTCTCATGATTTCTTGCATGCTTCGTGATTCAGTGGGAAAAAGAGAAGATATAGCGAGGGCTGTTCCAAAAATTGGGGCACAACCTCAACATAAGTTTTTACACTGAAAGAAATGACACTAATATGTATTACCTGCTGTACGGATCCTTGATCTCGTCCAGGATCTCCATCTCCTCTTCCGTCATCAGACCTGCAATAAGAAAAAGAGTAATCCAAGACTCTGTGCAAAGTTAGGGAAAACTCCAAAATATCATTTTCAGGCTTAGTTATTTTTTCTAATATTTGGAGAAGTCGTTGTTTTGAATTTAAAGACAAACAGGACCAATAAATGTTTTGGGTCCAACGAACAAAGAAGAAATCCCGGAAAATTAGACAATCCGAACCTTTATGTGGGATTTACATCTGCTCCGTTTGTCAAAAAGGAAAAACTGGGTAAATTTATCATTTCAATTGAGAGTTTCCACAGTTTGCCAATGGGTGTTTTGTCTTACTGGTTTAGCAACGTAATTTTCCTACCAGATGCGGCTAAAGTGTCCATAGTGGGAAATCGTTTCCGCACTTGCATGGAGATGTCGCGAAGCACCAACGCTTGGCAGAGTACCATGTACCTAAAAAAATTTGTGTTGGGTGTTCTGGGAAGTGGACTTTCAAGGAATTACCTGAGGAAAAATCAGTTAAAACACTTAAAAGTCGCCTTAATATAGGGTGGCAAAAATTCCTGATTTTTCTATTCTTTTTTTGGTGCTGTTTTAGATTACTCTCTTTATAATTTGGCTTATAGGCTACATGCACGGGAGGGTAAAAACAGACGTATAGTCTGGTAGCATACACAGGGCCCATGATCTGACATTGTCAGCAACTACGTCCGCTTGATTTCTAAGCCTACTTCATTATGTTTGGATGTGAATTTGGTGCCATTCCTTCTATTTTGGCGTGCTGCATCCATCACCTTCAAAAGGAATGCTGTGGCTGTGACGTTCTCCCATCGCTGGAAGCAAGTGTGGTCGTAGTTGCGGACAATGTCAGATCATGGGCCCTGTGTGGCGCTACCAGACCATATTTATGACTGGAAAGGAAGAAACTTTTCCTTTGTCCGTTCGCTCAGATTTTGCTGGTTTTCTTTCTCATAAACTAAAGGGTACCGGATAAGAGGATAAACTCCGCCCACCTGACCATATTCCTCCGCAAAATCCTCGTTGATTCGCCGCCACCGCGAATATATGAGGCGAAGAGAATGGACGCACTGAACAGGTAAACTTAGCATGATAAGTCTTATTCAGACGTGAGGTATCGTGTCACAACGTGTCAGACCACGTCAAATTGCTTATAGGTAGCACATTAACTTGAAATATCGTGTCAAATGATGTCAGATCATGTCAGACTGATCATCGCTCAAAAAAGCCTCGAGCAATTATGGCCAAAGAGGGCGGGACCACTGAGCAGCCAATCACAGCTCATTAGCCGTAAAAAACTTTTTTTCATGACAACTCTACACATGAATTAAATCGCTCTTATAAAGAGCACGTTTTCATGCCTAGATAATTCTAGAAAGGTCTTCCGGCCAATCACACCTGGACCGTATAATGTCCAATCAGAGACCGAGCAATGAACAACGTACAACCAATCAGAATGCAGCAAAATTAAATTACACTGAAGAAAACTTCAAAGCTCTCACTTCTAATAGTCACTCATGAGTTTTTGATAGTTATAATCATTCTTCAATTCAGCGACTTATACCTGAAACTGTATACAATGTGGAACATACTCATCGATCCATCCAATCCCGTTCAATATCGATCCCCATCGCCCGACAACGAATGAGACGAAGAAACCGAGCATGAACGTTAGAGGTATATTCGAATCCAGCTTGGAATCCAGGTATTTGACGAGATGTTCGAACCAACTGAAAGGTGAGGTACTGTACAGGATACTGTAGATTTTGTCACTTTTTCCTGGTTAAGCCGATTTCCCTTCAGCCCCCCCCCCGCCCCTCCCCTCGTAATGGAGTGCATTGTACTGCTAAACATTACATGTAAGAACCACATCAGAACCATCCATCACGGCTTAGCACCCTTTCTCTATAAACTAAAACATGCGCGAATTTGGCTGCCGGAATGTCGTAGAATTTATTGTGTGGTTTGAACCGGAAGCCAATTGAAATTTAAAAAATGAACTGTAGACTAAAGTAAGATGCACGCTTTGGCCAAAATCCTGGAAGGAAATCCTAAACAAGAAGCGTTTCCACGGGAAAGCTTCCAGATTTCTCTTTACGTATTTTTAAGAGCAAAACTAAACTTCTTAGAGGCACATGCTTACTACATTTTACTTTTTGGATGCTCTCTAAATTTTCAGAAAATTCAAATTCTCACTTCTGTTGATCCGGATTGAGCACATAGCGGTAGACGCAGCTGACCATCAGGAAGGCCGCTGTCCATATCAACAGTTGACCACTGACAGCCTGTAAATATACTTAATACAACACCAACCTTATTCAACCGCTTTTTTCCCAAAATAGATGGAAAAGGATCGCGGCTGCGCGTGCGTGCGCGTCGCGGCTTTAATTGTGACAGATCGACGCGGCAGCAGCTCTACTGTTTGGGGGCATTTTTTCGCAAGAATTTACCCTATTTAGGCGTTTTTTTTCGACATCATTGATGGCCTTATTCCTTACCTTCCATACACTGCCTCTCCATCGACACAGGAGCCTCACAAAGCTTTGGAGATTCGTCTGTGAGACGTCCAGCGTATAGGAAATCGTCATACTCGATCAGGTCGTGGACGGAGCATTTTTACTAAAAAAAATAAAAAGTTAATCATTTTCCTTGAGGAAAAAAAAACTAAACGGACACGCACAGGAATGCTATAATGGAAAACAACAAAACGACACGGTGATAGCGAAAATCAAAAGAAACAAAATGCGACAGATAAACCAAGAAGAAGCATTTCTGGAAGGAGGAATGATATATGTAGGAGCTGGAAAAGTGATCCTGAGTGTGACAGAAGGCAAGCAAAGTTGAGCGCAAGACAAATTCATCAAGAAAGGGTCAGATTGAATGTAGTGCATACAGCAATAACAAAAGAAAAATAAAGTACGTATTCGATTGGCTCAGCAATGAAATAAAAAATGAGCCTCTCTCACAAGCAGAAGGGTATGCGATTGTGGTTAAAGAGAAGAATAGAGAATAAAGAAATTTCAGGATGAAAAGGGACCTCTGGTAAAAAAGTATTCATTCTTTTCAAGTGCTCCCCATGTCTCTGAAGGTTTTCATACCGTCAGGTAAATTTAAGTAATTCTCCAGCAACAAATCCTGGTTCAAAACTCTCGACAAAACTCTTGCCTGACTTTTTGAATTACACATGTACTCATCTTAGTTTATTATTGGGTCCACAAACCACATGCATTAGACACACAGATACAGATCACCCGGGGTAAATGTTTCACTCTCTTACGAGTTTACCCTTTGCTTACGCGACCATCAATACGCTTACCATCGGTAATCCCAGTGATGCATCCACACCCACTCATTTATATGAGATGCATCGAATCCATGACAGCATATGTGTTGGAAAAAACAGGAAAAATTAAATATAACTAAGAGAGGGTGATATTTTGAAAGCAGATTAATGCAGTATGAGAACATATCGATCAAGGTAGAGGAAACATCCGGTAAACTCATCCAGACAGAAGCTGGCGCAAAGATGGCACCAAGAACGTGTAAAAGCAAAAAAAAACCATTCGGAGGAGTGTGATGGAGGTGGAAGTTCAAAATTTAAGAAAAGTGTAAATGCAAAACACAAACCCAGATATCAATCAAAATAATAAATACACGTCACAAATTAAAAATAAAAACAAAATGTCGTCAAAATCAGGGTGAAAAATAGACCGTGATGCCAACTTTTCTTCTCAATCGGCAATCTTATTCGCTTGTAACGATAATGGCTAGGAAATGTTCTACGAACTAGTTCCAGAAGTGGTGTGCGACGCTTCGACGATAGAAAAAAAATGAGAAATCATCAGATGCAAACAGGAGTTTATCCTTGTGCCAGAGGAAGACCTTCACTCAGAGAACGAGAATTATGTCGGTGGTTAAAGCGGAAGAGCTTATCCATTCCTGATGAGTGAGCACACGACAGGAAAACAAAAACGCGGAAGTCATACAAAATTCCACTGAACTCTCGTTCAGCGCACAGAACTACAAAGTCAAAATGTCACAATTTGGCCTGTTTTAGAATGTTTGGATTCTGGGTTGTTCCCATGAACAATGGATCGTTTTGGGAAATGAATGAGAACAGTGGCTTAAGAAAAACAAAAAAGAAAAAAAAGATGGAAAGGGACTTCTCATGCGCATGCGTAATCTGCGACATTTATACTTAGGTTGGGTAGTGATTCACCTCTGAATGCCCAAGTTCTTTCCATTAGTTATTCATCTCCTTTTGAATGACTTTGTTATTTCTTATACATATCTGTGTGACAATGTCACCTATCTACAGAAAGATGTAAATGGAAAATAGCAAGCAGTTGGAGAATAAAGTAATTTCCGGTGCACACTTAAGGATATCGTAAATTTTCAAGGAGGGAAAGCGTGAATAAACAAACTGTGGAAAAAATTGAAAATGAATCTAAGAGAGAGAAAAAATCGCGCTCAAAAAACTTTTGAATGATCAATGATTGTGGATAACTTCTGGGCTGGAGATGCGAAGAAAATTGCAGGTGAACCTCATCAAAATTCCAACATAATATCAGACATTTCCCAAAATTTGAGATCGTTGCTTTTCTCCAAGTGGAAAATTTCCAGGAAGAAGTCGAGGAGAAAAGTGGAGGATAGTGGCTTAATTCTGCACTTCCAGTATAAACAAGAATTGTTTACGTTAGCTAAATTCTGTTTACGTCTACAATTCGTTGTTTTTGTTTACAAAACGCTTACTATGTAACTAGTAAATGACGTGACAAAGAGATAAGAGATTAAATGAATGGAATTATGAGAGACTATTAGACACACTCAGACAATATCCTAGTAAAGTGCTGAGGAAAGAAGAACAGCCAGGAAAAGGGATTCAAAATCCATGAAAAAAAAGGATTTTGCTGATTTTCAGGATGAGCTTCTCTGTTCCAGCTGATCAAGAGTCAGTCAAAATCCAAGGGGGTCGAAAGGAACAGTGACAACGCTGTGAGCAGGCGCTATTATTCTGGCCAAGGAATTCAGCGTTTATTTGTTGGGATATCCGATTACACCCGGCTGATAAATAGAATGAGACGGACGGAGTGCGACTGGCGTAATTGCAAATCAAAACAAAGCTGCACGCAAACGCTTCAGAAAATTATCCCGGCATATCCTGGAAAACTCCGGGCGCGGTGGGCTCTTCCATGGAGTAAGAGCACATTTCGAAGCATCTTACGTACTCACTGGTAGCGCAGTGTGTAAAGCAGGTGGAGTAGTTGGCAAGGATTATCGTGGCAGCATGAGTGGAGCAGTGTGACGGGACTTTAGTCATAAATATTTGAAATGCTTATCGCTTGCAAGCCGTTCGCCCTTCGAATCCAGGAGTATAACCAGCAATAGGTGAGCATTTTTTGGAAATGATGGAAGGTATGGGTGCTTAGGCGGTGGTTCTGCACCTTCACGGTGAATCGTATCTGGTTTCTGAAAATTGGACAGGACAAGAAAATCGTGAAATCAAGAAAAAAAAAACGGTGCATGAGAGACCTTGTGCTAGAAAAAGGAAACGGTAAAAGTGTTGGTACCTGCGTTAACCTGGGTAAAAGTGTTGGTACCTGCGTTAATTATGTTTTGATTATTGACTCATTAGGAGCACTGGAAGGTAAAATAGCTCCCTGAAAAATTAATGAGTCCTAAACCAGGATGCGGAATCCAGTTTGTCCAGGGTAAAAGTATTTTCACCATTCCTGACGATGGGTAAATTTCTGTGATGTAACAAGCTTATCCTGGGTAATCTCAATCAATACGGCCCTTGAATGCCCGACACCTGACAAGGATAGCTGTGAGGTGCGTCAAATTAAAAAAAAAAAGGAATCAAACGAAGATTCCTTGCTAATAACACCTTATTACCGCTAATTTGGGCCAAATCTAGGCGAAACATTATCGGAAGCCTTCCTGGACTACCCCAAGGAGATCACGGGGGAGATCGTGCAGTGAACCCCGAACACTGCATCGTAGTAACTGCCGAGCAGAAACGGCGCTTGACTTTGGATCTCCAACGGAGTGGATCCAGCGATAGGGACGGATTGCAATCCGCCACTCTAACCATTGAGCCATCCGGGCTACTCTTTGTGGGGGTGTTTGTTAGTTAAGCTCCGATGTCGTAGTGGTATATAGCATAGAATTTGCAAAAGCCGTGCGCCAGGCCGGATCCGAACCCTCGTTCACCAGGACAGCGAGCAACCGCTCTAACCACTAGGCTACGCTTTGCTCACGTAGTCGAAAATGTCGCGTTCGCGATAGCTGTAACCTCCCGGGAAGTACATGGATCTCACTGCAGCAGAGGGACCATGCCGAAACAGAACAATTGGTATCTGGATAATGACTGTGGTCAACGCCCTGGAAAAATATTTGGATTACACGTGAAACAGGAAATATGAAGTAAGAAATTTTTCGGAAAATGCATATTCCTTCAAATAGTGCCTCATTTTGGAGAATTGACTAAAAAATGAGAAAGTTCTATTTGCATTTTTTGAATGGTTGATTGCTGCCTTTTTTCCCCGAAAATCCGAACTATCGAAATATTCAAAATCGAATATTCGAATTAGAATACATCCAGTGCACTAGTCGGCCCTAAATATAGAGAATTTCCCTATTAAGTCAAACTACTTCTATTGTTTGAAAACCTTTCCGCAGTGATTTTGGGTTATTGTAAACTCAAAAATGCAGCCTACTAAGAACCTTACCCATGCTTCGATCAATGCGAAAGTCTTTCGCCATGGCCCACAAATCATAGCAGACATACCCCCGAGGTGTTCTTCTGGTGAAGACTGCGATCAGAGCCTGGATGAATCATTGAGCTTACCCAAGGTGAACGTGTTGATGTCCATGGTTTAAATGCATCATTCAGATTACCCAGAGTAAACGTGTTGACATCACTATTAACCATGGGTAAATTTGTGTGTTGTTGACACGTTTATTCTGGGTAAGCTCAACGATGCACGTGACCCTTTGTGAATGACGGGTAAATTCGGGAAGTGTTAACGCGTTCACCCCGGGTAATCTCAATGATGCATGTGGCCTCAGTGAGTTCAAAGTCACGAATGTCGTAAAGTCAGTGCAAACGGTCAGGTGTGCAATGCAGCAACGTACAGGTTTATGAGGAGGTTCGTGGGTTACTCGGGTGCAAGCAGACAGCTGGTGGGAATTACTGAACAATAAAAAGTGGGCATGGATGAAATCGTAGAGCAGCATGCATCAAAGATTACCCATGGTAAACTCGTTAATGCTTCTCGAATTCACTCACCGCTGAAACGGTTGTTAACACTTTACTCTGGGTAAGCTCAGTGATGCATCCAGACTGTGGTTTAAAAATCTCATGCTTGAAGCTAAGAAGAGTCAAATGACATTTTGAGCTTCCTGTAAGACCTAGAGAAATCAAAAATTAAGGTCCCTCTTTTGGCTATCAAAGCTTGCCCCCTACATGAGCAATCCCCTTTGAGGAGATGCGTCACTGCAGTTTTTTCGACCTACGCCATCCACAATTCGTCTCTGGATAAAGAATCGATTCCTAGGGAGATGTCTCTACGTCATCACTGCTGGACGATGAAAAACTGTTGTCCAGGAACGAATTTGCAGTTAGGACAGTCTCGCTCCTCATTCTCTCAAATGTGGTTCAATTTTCCTGGAAGTTCAGCCCTGTTAATGCAAACAGTTTTTTAAGAGAAAATTTTGCTAAAACTGACCAAGACGAAGAATATTTCGTTTTTTCCACTCAAAATGTGCAATCTATCCCTTGAAAGTCAAGGATTTGATAGTAATTCAAACATTGGTACTGAATAAAATAAAATACTGTAACTATGTATATTTGTGCAGCAGTGGCGGGCACAGAAAGTAGGCGGGGGGGCGTGGGGAAAAATTGGGGTCTCCACCTTTTGGGAGACCCGGACAGGGAACAAAATTAATAAAAAAATATTAGTTATAACAACAAATAATTAATGAAAATCAATTAAAAAATAATAATAGGAGTAAATAATCAAAAATATAGTAATACAAGGTTTTTATTCGTTTTGCGGAGAAATTTTGAAAATTTCGCAACTCAAATTTTCGCTAGAACCTGGGAAAAATAGCAATCACATTCAAAGGAGCTACAGTATCTGTACAGTAATCCTACAGTACTGTGCTGCACTTCCAAATTATGGTGATATTTGTTGTGGTACAAATCTGACACTATATTCGTGATAAGCACACGGGATAACTGCTTTTGGTCATGTTCCTGTAATTTTCTGGAGGAAAAATCTCGCATACAGTATGCCTACAGTAACCCTACAAACCCTATTCTATACCTTACAGTATGAAATAGGTGTCATAATTGTGATCAACATGACAAATAGTTATGTTGTCATGCACATAGTTTCGCTGGACTCTGGAGGAAATAGCAATTATGTACATACAATCAAAGTAGCTACAGCATGCCTACAGTAATCCTACAATACTGCGCTGAGCTACCGAATGGTTGCCATATTTGTGAGCACCGTGTGAGGTAAATCCTATGAGAAAAACCTGATTTCAAAAGGGTCGTGATGTTTCAACTAGTTCCGGGATGTTTAATGTGGCTGTGGTTCCCAGCTGGAAAACTACCGTAATTTTATCCTATTCTTCCTGTTCAGCATGTAACGTTGAAAAGTACGAATTTCTTTACGTGGTGCTACCATTTCAAGATCGTGAAATTCCAAGAATAATTTCAAAATTAAAGGAAAATGTCTATTTCAACCTTTACAGTGGGATATTTTACTTATAATCAAGGAAAAATAATAGGTTACCTGGCAGTAGAGCTACCTGAGTAAATCCAGAACCATCGAAAAGTGAATGGAGGGTTGGCATAAAGCTATAGGAATTCCATAAATCCCAAAAATTTCCAGGAAAGCCACCTCGGAGAGGCTATAACTCCCTAGCAAAGCTAGTAGTTTTGCCACCCAGCCACTTTATCCAATCTCAGGTAAAACACATACTCGCCCAGCAATAAGGAAACAATATAGTAAAAAAAGTTATAGCAGTCGCTCTACCACCACCGAAAACAAATGGCCAAAACTGCGATTGATCGCTACTAGCCGAACAACAGCCATAGCTAGAAGCAGAAGTGCGATTCGTCGATGCCTTAAAAGAACAGACGACGAAGACAACGTGAAATCACATCAACGATGAGTTAGTTGCACAGCCACAGAACAGCCCCTAATTCTGCACTATGCGGAGCTGTCGAGTGGGCGGTGAACGTCGTTTCGACAACGAGATGTCAGCAAAAACGCAGCAAAAAACGCGTGGATGTGAGCGTGAATTGTCTTCCGAGGAGGAGGATGAGTGATGCATGGTGGGCGAGGGTACTCAATTGCAAGACGCTTATCAGTCGCTGCTTAACGCAGTTGTTTTCACTTTTCTGTTTTGATCCGGCGGCTATTTCGCTATAAGCCGAACAGAAACCTTTAAACGGCCGGTTAAATGTCGAATGCTCCAGATATTATGCTTATTTGTGTTCATCTAGTCGTTATATCCACGACAAAATGGCGGACCTCCTCTCACTACTAAGAGAATAGCAACAATATAAATAGTAAACATAATAACAAGGAATTTCCCAGATGTTCGCGGATAAAAATAGTGATGTGAAAATGTAGATAACATCACACGATGCCAATATTTGGAAGATGATAAACTTTTTGTTCGCCTAGAAGCGATGGCGTACCAGAAAAGCGCTGCCAGGAGAAGAAGGAAGAAGGATGGGTCTCCGCCACTCTGGGGATCCAAACAACAGGAATTTTAAGAATAAAATGATTTTTCAAAAATAATAACCTACACGTCAAGAAAATTGAAAAAAAAAACTTCTGGAAGGCATAACAAGTAGAAATAAGTAGTCGAAATAGACTTACAAACATTGTGAAAAGTATTTCCAAAAAAAAAATCTGCCAGCCTTTCTCAGAACCCCGCCCCTTCTCTCCCTTCGTCCGTCACTGGCCAATAGTGATCTATACTGTATGATTGGTGGGTATGATATCTGATCTGCTATTCCTAAGTTGCTCATAAGTCAATGTTTTCTGGTCCCTCCTCCTTTCTCTATTGAGGCAAAATGTGAATGAGACGGGGGGGGGGGGGG
>JARK01001387.1:168574-187759 GCA_000688135.1 Ancylostoma ceylanicum | reverse complement strand
AAAGTGGGGGGGGGGGGGGGGGGGCGTGGGAAAAATTGGGGTCTTCGCAGTAGTGAAGACCCAGGTGGGAAATAAAAGTAATCAAAATCTCCATTGTAATATAAAATGTTCAATATGAAATATTTTCAAAAACTTATAATGAAAATAAACAATTAAAAATACACCAACACAAAGTTTCATCCACTTTGTAAAGTAATTTCGAAAATTTGGCGACCCACTCCGGAGGGGGAGGGGTCGCCTCCCCCTACGTCCACCATTGCTACACAGCTCTGCCTTTTGTATAATTTTCCACTTTTTCTTCCTTCCACCCTCTCTGATTCATCCCTCCGCTATCATAATCTCCCTGCGCACGTACAGTACAGCTAGCTTAGCACCTTATCTGGTAGTTCCTTTCTTTCCATCTGTTTGTCTGTTTGTGCTCATCTATCTGTCTACTCGCCTGTCAGTGTTGTTGTGGGACAGTCTTTTGTCCATATGTCTGTCCATTTGTCTGTCTGTTCGTCCCTACTCTCGCTCTGTCGTTCTGCTTGTCTGTTTAATTGTTCAATTGCCAGCACTGACTGTCTGTCTTTCTCTGACTGTCTACTTTCAGTGTGTGGGTCTCGTTTGTCTGTTTGTCCGTCTCTTTGTCTGTCTGTTTGTCAATCACCCCGCCTGGTTCCACCAATTTTCTCCGCCTAAGTACTTGCTTAATTGTAGAAATTTAATGTTTTCGCTGTCTTCAGTTCCAATTTAGCTGATTTGTACCATTTGATATTAGTTAGTTAGTTAGTTCAATATTACATTTATAAACTATTTTGCTCTTACATTATGTTGTTTATTATTCTACTAGTTTTTTTTTAAATAATTAACTTTCAACGTATAATTTTAACATTCAAAGAAAGAAAAATGAAAGATTTTTTGAAATAATAACTTCATTAATTATTTAATGATTTTCAACTCGTCCGAGTCTTTTTTGCATGACCCTCAAAATTCAGCCCTCTGCTGCGACTGTGCCCTGGAGGTTTGTTAGCCACCCCCCTCCCCCCCGGATTTTTCCGGATTGATGCCATCCTGCCTATTCCATTATTTGTCAATCACTCCCTGAATATCCCTGCGAATCCTGCAAGCAACAAGCAAGAAATTCCTTCTATACCAACTTGTGCAAATCTTCTTTCCATTATTTTCTTATTCACCCATCTGTCAATCACTACGCCTGGCAGTCTGCCATCCTGTCAGCTTGTTTCATAGTCCATCCATCACCTGATAAACCCTTTTGAACTAGTGAGTCATAGGTTTTTTATGAAGATAAAATTACAGAGATACATAGCACACAAATACAAAATTGTTTTGTAAGCTTTTTTGTATAGCATGAACTTTGAATTGTGAGATATTAGTGGAACTTTTAATGAATATTTAATATTGAATAATTAAGCGCAGCGAGCCTTACATAGACTCGGTATAGAGGAATGAGAAAAGCTCCGGCATCGATTCACTGCCCGGTTATTAGCGTCAAGCAAATGCATCCATATTAACTATGTCGTCCTACAGACGTAATTATGTTTATGCGCCCAAAAAACTACACGAAATAGCGTCATGACGTCATTGCTCATAATACCATGCGGTTGAGAGGTACCTTTAGACAATAATGGTCCTGAACGGAAACGAAAGAAAAAATCAAATATGCAGAAGTCGCACGCATCATTGAGGTTACCCAGGGTAAACGCGTTAACATCACACAAATTTACCCATCGCTGGCATGAGCGTGAACCCGTTTACCCTGGGTTTCACAATGATGCAGCCAGGCGCTGGTGTATGTGTGAAAGATTGGTGATCGATGGGTAAGTGTCGAAGAATTTAAAGCAGCTCTTATACCTCAGATGGAGTATAGCATCCTAGATCGTCGTTACCAGAGATAATGACTCCGATAACAATCGATTTTGGGCGGGGCTTCGCCGACGAGGATGTTGCCCGAGCCAATGAAATTCGATACCTATCAAAACCATGTCGCTAAGAGACAGCGAAGGAGGGTGCCATACTCCAGGCGAAGTATGACGAATGTCTTAGTGCCTTAGAGGTCTCTGCATCGGCATGCACCACTGAAATTACCCAGGGTAAGCGTGCTAGCGTCTGTGTTAACGGCAGGTAAATTTGTGAGTGTTAACTCGTTTATCCTGAGTAATCTCAATAATGCATACATATTGGTCAGGTTTGTCTCACCCACCGGTTTACCTCACCATGCCGGAGCAAGTACGTATACTTGTTGATGAGTGCCAAATTGGGGCCCTAACCTCTTTACCCAGGGTAAACTCAATAATACATGCGACCCCTGGAAATTTTACCACTTAGAGTCCAGGAAAAGGTGGGTCTCTGTACTGAGGAATCTGGCACTGTGCTGCCAGCGGAAAAAATAGGAAAAAAATGTACAGACGGTTGAAAATAGAAATGAAGGGATAAATAGCCAATGAAAACTCGACGCTTCGCTACTAGCGGCCGACTCGTGGAAGGATACCCTGAGAAAGTCGAAATTCTGGATGCAGAGCCATTCAGGACGCATCGCGATCTAAGGTAATCTGCTTATGTGATACTACTATGAGTGCCCTTACTTCCTGAAACTCGAGCACTAATTTTAAAAAATCCTCCAGAATAAATCCACCAAACAGCCCAAGTTCGTGACTGCAGACCTGTGATATTATCGTAGCATAAATTGTACGAAACATACAGAAAAAGTGTGTTTAGAACAACAGCGACAATGATAAACTCTCTGTCATGTGGAATTTTCAGCAAGTGCACAAATTGTATCGTAAGAAATTAAATTCTTTAGAATGCTAGTGATATTCCTAAAATAAGAGCTATTCAATTCGAATAAGTGCTGCAAAAAACGGTTGTTATTCAAAAATGAGTAGAAGCGCCTATAATAGAAAAAGGATTAAGAATTGTAAAAACAAAAATTGAGAGGCTAGAAATAACCTAGTTCCGTTTCGCACTTAACTTTATGCGGAACTAAACCAAGAATATGTCTCCCCTCGTGCTCATCATTAAGGTAAGGGGAGGCGTATGAGAGTGATAATAATTAAATAAAAATAAGCCCGTGTTACAGATATATAAATCCACAATAAAATGAAAATCAATCAGTATTCCATGAGCGAGACCAAATATACCAGAAAATATTATAGCTCATAACAACAGAATATGCTCAAACTTGGGTAATTAAACCGCGCATATAAGCTCTAAGCACGTAATGTCATGTGTATGGGAATGCACCGGACGGAAAAAGCACGGATTCCGCACGGCTACATAACTACAAGTGACTTAACACTGTCTGGAAGAAGCTATTCACACATAGTAAAGAAATGACAAAACACGCTTAGACTTGTTGTCGACCACGGACAACTAGCACTATCCGCGGCAAGCAGATGCGACTGAAAAGAAGACATGAATAGAATTCTCGACGTTCGAAAGACGTGAATAGAGCTGAATAGAGGAGAGTACCGCTGTAGAGTACAACTGCCAGACGATGAAAAAAAGAAAAAAAAAGTTCAAAAAAATCAGGGGAGGAGCTCAGACTCAGACTGCTCAAACTATTCTTTGATGAGTTCTTCAGCATTACAAGGCATGAATGTGCAACGGAGAAAATATGTACTTTCTGGATTTCACGGCATTTTGGAGCGACATGGGGGCGTGTCCAGGTTCCGTGCTCCATAAGAGGTGCATGTAAGGTTCCACAGCTTTTTTTAATGGACTTACGTAGTTGGTAAACCAAGTGGGGTAGCTGAGGGTCATCCTTACCCAAGAGGTCGGGCCTCGCCTTCAAATATAATAATTTCTAGAATCCTAAACTCGAATGGCGAATTATAAAAGGGCAAGAAGATTTGGACTTAATGACTAGCCGCTTAATGTTTGAAAATTCAGAGTAAAAGATTTACAATGAAAAAAAAAACAACAAAAAAGTGGATAAACGTTGAATGACAAAGCATCAAACATCGGTACTATTCGACACAATGGTCAGGTTTTATGAAGAAAAAAAAAGTGGATCATTTAAGCAGTCTTCAATCCAGAAAAATTACAAGTAAATTGAATTTCTTGAGTCACGGCTTAGAGTAGCGACCAAGTATCGCCTTTTATCAAAAAACTATAAACGTTTAAATACGCCGATCAAGGTTGGACTACTTGAATCCAAGGCCAGCGCAGCGTGAACAACTAATTGAACTCTTTGCTCTCTAGGATTTACTTGTGATTTGAGGGCTTCGAATAAAACAGCACAAAATAGACACATTAGCTTTGTCTTACACTTCCATTCATTTGCCGATCAATATTTTACAATATGCGGTAGCTCAGTAGATCAATCCATTTTTTCGTTATCGTTCTTGCAATATGTTGTACATTCGGAATAACAACTTGAATTCGATCGTATTGAGGATGGAACATACGTTGCCCCACATCTTCGTGGAACAAGGCTCTTATTTGGTTGGAACGGGGGAAGCAACCGACTGCTTGTAAGACGGTGGCCGGTGCAAGACAAGTACCCTTCTCACACGTGAAATCCCAGTTTTGGAAGTTCCACTCAAATCTTCGAGCGAAGTGGGACCGAAATGAGTGGATATGGCAAAGTGTTGTGGGGAAAAGGGTGGGGAGAGGTTGGATAAATATGTAATAGAAAACAAGTTGCATAACAGGGAAGGAGAAAGGTAACGAACGAATACAAGGTGTACAACTCGTTCAGGAGAAAGATGAATAGTCATCCACCTTCACATTATAAACGTTAGAAATCTTTGTAGTGAAAACTACCATGTCTGCCTCGTTTGAAGAAGCGGAAAAGAGCCTGAACTCCTGGGCTAGGATTCCTGAACGCGAAACCAGGCTAAACCAGGTTAGCAAACCAACTTTTGCGCCCTGCGTCTCTCAACATTACGTAGTCTGTGAAATAAGCAATCACGCTGCCCATAGGCCATAGTTGGTTTGCATGGTTAGCGTTTCACGAATCCCAGCTCTGCTATGCTTTTTGTTGGAAAGGGTGAATGGACAGGAATAATTAGAAATTGGCTCATTAAGAAGCTGAGGAAAATCCAACGACGCTATTTACTCGTTTGAAATCAGACTCTCATCACCAAATTTGCTAACAGAGTTTTTTTTTTTTGAATGTGAACGCTCATATAATCGTCAAGGAGCACATATTACTCCGAAATTTCATGAAAGGTGTCCACAGAATTGTTTAAAAATTTGCATTGTTCTCAGAAAATAATAGGTTCTTCTGAACCATATTTGATGGATGCAACTTGCTTGGAGAATACCTCCAAGAACTTCTGAAGGGATAGATTCCCATTCCATGAACAAAGCCATAAAGAGAGGAATAAACTACGTTATTGAGTCATGGGTTGCTTGACTCATCCTGTAATTTTAAAGCAAAATTGTCTTCCATTATAATCACAAAATTCTCGTTGATAATAAGAAAATTCCAAAGCTCGCAAAAGAAACCAGCTGTTCACTTACTCAGGTGTTTATACAATTATTATAATTATCCTCTAAGTGATTGAAACGGTTACAAATGCCCTACCGAACGAAGCTAACGAAGAAACGCTGAAAAAAATACATCAAGAAGTTCGTCGACAGCATCCATAATCATATAGCTTGCTCATGAATAAAGCAGAGAATCACTAATTGAAGATGACGCAGCCAAGAACGCTCTACTAGTCCGCGGCTTTCGAGCCCGCGGACCAAAGTTCTCCGCTGATCTCTGACCAAACCAAAGGAGTGAAAACGATGCGGTGAGCAGTTCTCAGTGAATAGGCCGAAATTGTGCGGAGTTGTTGAGCGGTGAGACGCCGCCGCGCCGCTCCACTTTCAAATGTGCCTCTTTGAATTCGAAATGTGGATGGAGGTCGTCGCAGTAGGTGGGCAACTTCATGGGATGAGATTTCTGTTGTGGATGCGTAACGGAGAGATTATGAATAATTTATGAGGAGTAGGATTGTCTTCTCCAGAGAGGGGGAAAAACAAACAGTGAATTTTAATCCAGGAAAATCTGGATAAAATTTGCAGACTTTGTTTGTGGAGTTCATTTGGGGGATATCTTTTTTCAGCAATGAACATAATTGTTACGTGTTTGTTTCAAAGCCATCGCATAATTATGTAATTATAATTATAAATCTTTATTTATATTTTATTTAACACGTTTTATTTAATTATCTCTCGCCATCCTCATGAAATTAGACATATGAATAATTATAAATAATGGATGGCATAATCAATAGGATATCAATGAGATATAATAATAATATAATAAAGAGAAGCATCAGAAGATTTCAGTGAATTGGACCCGCTCGCACGCACCGCACCACGTGCCGCGTTATGCTCTGATTGTCTGTCTTTCAAATGGAATTCAGCATTTCCTGTAGAAACCTGTTGTAATAGATGTTAACATGTCCATGATATAGCTGCCCAAGCAGATGTTGGCGTTACCTGCACAGACCTGTCCAAAAAGTTAGTGCGGCGCGTGAGCATGGGTCCACCGCACTGAAATTTCCTGTGGATTCAATGCGGTTGATGACGCAAGGACGAGTTGTCCAAAGAAGGAGATGATCATTTACGCGTGAAAATATGGAACTTTAAAGTAGAAAAGCAGAAAATCATGAAAAAAATTGTTAGTCAATATGAGAAGAAAACCTGAGTAGGCGTGGCTTCCCTACAAGAAACCCTTTGAAATGACAAGAAAATTATGCGTCATGGTAAAAAGGTCTATACGTATACTTAATTCATCTGAAAAAAAAATGAAAAAGGAAAATATATAATCAAATGAAAAGTTATTGATGACATCAGCGATTGCAGCAATGCCACGCCCACAGGTCGGTGTCCATGACTGCCATACTTGTCGTAGCTTCCACTTCCCAAGAAAATTCCTGAAAATGTTATGTTATTCGCAGCGACTCTGATAAATGTAGACGCACGGATACGAAACGGACGCACGCAGCATAAAATGTTCGCCGTTGGGCGGTGCTGATAATGAATCAGAGGCCACGTCACTTAGTAAATGAACACATGTTCAAGGGTCTTTGCGATGAAAAGTGCGGAAAAACAACTCGTCACAGATGAAACGCAGGAAATGGAGCAGCAGAAAATAAAGAAATATAAATAGAATAGTAAAAGAAAGAGGTAGATCTAGGAAAAGTTAGCGGGCCTAGATGATCTACGGAGATGTTTCTGAATGAATTTTATTAGAATGAAGCCAGCGGATGGCGCAATCCTGAAGAGTCTCCTCAAATCTCTGCGATAATCATCAGTAAACAAACAAATGTATGAAATAATAAAACAAAAAAAAAACAAGAAAAAATTCAAGGAAAGGCTCCGTTTCGTTCCTTCCATTGAGAAAAGGTAAATAAGGTAAACAACCTCCCCCGGAACTAGGTTGCAGGTTGAGCAGTTAATTCATAGGCTGTCACAAAAATCTCGCAACAAATTTCACGCTTTTTTTTAAACAGTGAGGCAGTTTATACTAGTCGGACGCACGCATACATTTGCGCAGGATGCACGCATCCAGCATAAGTTACGCTAATCACAACATTATTGTTATGACAGGAACCTGGTCTGCCAATTTTTATAGTTGATAAGTAGTAGAACATTCTACCCCACTCTATTGCCAGAGAAATTCCATTCAGGACCAAGAAGTTGTGGATGGAAAAATAAATTGGTGCAAGACTTTCGGACCAACCTATTCAAGTGGAAAAACTTAGAGACTTGAACATGTACAGTGCGTACCTAGGTGTGGATTGAAAATTTGGATAAGAACATGTCTGGAATAGAGTGATATGAATAGTCCTGGAATGTTCAGGAAAGGAAAAAAATTGGCTGAATTTTGGCTATACAGCGGCTACAAGCCCTGCAGGAGAACTCTCTGGAGAGCTTCTCGCGTGACTAGCTTGATTACCCAAGTGGAATTACTGCTAATAAGTAGTTTTTCCTAAATCCATGTAATTATCTGTCTGGATATGGGACAACCCATTGTTCAGCCCCAAGAAGGGAAATTTCCAATTTTTCATGGAATATAAAAGTTCGTGGAAAGGAGAAGATTCTGTTGAGCAAGCTACATCCATTGTGCGGGATGAGCTATTTCTTGTTTTTCAAAGTTTAATAAAGAGGAAAAAGAGTAAAAAATAGAGAATGAGGTGAAGAATAAGGTTCTCACTATTTTCTGCATAAGTTTCTCCGACGACGGTAGACGAGTTTATTTATTCATTTATTTACTTATTTATTTAATTAATTAATTATTTATTTATTACCTAATTATTTGACCTCATGGAAAAGCGAGCCAGAAAATAGAAAAAACATTCCCAGGAAACGAAGAAAAAGTCGGCGATTGAAGAGGTGAAAAGTATGCACTCCAGAGCGCAACAATTACCCTTTCGACAAGTGAAATTTCTCCAAGGAACTTCCCGGAAATTTTCCCCAACTTCCTCGGAAAAACTCGGAAATTGGCGGAAATTGACCAATCATCAAGCACTCTGGAATAGCCTTAAATCGCTAGGAAAATTGCTGCAACATAAGCACACTCGAGCAAAGCAATTTCCTGAGAAAAAAGCAAGTACAAGCCTTTTGCGTGGACTACGCTCGAGAATTCCAGAAATTTTAAGGAAGCCGAGATTTAGGGAGTTGTGGATGCGGAGTGACATGCAACTGGCAGCAATGATCCGCGAAAAAAAGGAAATGTTGAATTATTCCCGAGTTTGTACGAAAAACCGCGTGCTTTGAAGGGCTGCGAGCCATGGAGGCTTTGGAAAGCGAGTGATTCATCATCTGAAGGGGATAGAATCTGTGAAATCCTCTTACGGATAAACAACACTTTGAACAGAGGTTTCCCCTGAGAATCTCCAGAGAATTTCAGGAAGCAAAGAGATTTTCGCGGTCAATTTTCTGCAGAGAAATCAGCCGCAATGGGGAGATTTATAAAATTGAAGTGCATACATGAGGGTTTTTTATCCAGGAAATTGTCAGATTGTCCCAAAAATAATGGCCGCTCTCAAGCCGCGTATTCCGTATTGCGTTACTCAGCTCGATATTAAAATATTTCTTTGAATCACAACGATGTCTAGTGTAAAAGTCATCAAAACTCGGAGACGCAAGTCTCAGGCTTCAAAATGATCCAATGAATGGCTATCTAACTTTTAAGTTGCTAAAGTTGTGAACTACCAAAGCTTCACTACTAAGTTGCGGCCACTATTTTTGGGACAACCTAACACATGCATTTTCGATGATATTGGAATTTTTGTGAATTTTTGAATCAAGTTTCAAGTATATAACTCATAGGAAACTTAAGAGAGACAAACTATGTAGAATGATGATAGATGAAAATGTTGCTTATCAAACTCTAGGAGCTAATAAATAAAGAAAATATAATATTTATGGAAAAGTGGTGGAGAACTAATTGTAAAAATGTGTGTTCGACGCGTGAAAGCTTTGTTTACGTCCTCTTTAACGAATAAATGAATAAATATGAAAAAAAAACTGGACTGCTTCTTTACGTCATGAAAAAAAGACAACAAAAGATTATGAAAGAAAATGACAACTTTTAAATCAGGAAAAAGGTGAACGTGCTTTATAAAGCGACAAGAGAGTAGTGGACATAGAAATCCAGTGTATGTAGGCCTGAGAGCCCATCATGAACAGAAACGGGCACAGCTGCGTCGGCTTAATACCCCTGAAGGTTTCTTTTTTGGATAAAAAGAAAGGAAAACCGAGAAGATGGTGGGAAAACGAAAAATTGCTACTCTTAGATGAAACGACCCTGATGGGGGAACCCACTCTGCAGGGCTTCGGCAAAGGTTGGACGATAGAAACACGCATGTAGAGAGAACAAGCAAAATTTCATTATAATTTTATTTAAGTAATAGTTCCGAAGCATAGAAATACCCTCGGAAACAGTAATAAGTGAGGAAGAGCAGTATGTACATATTAGATTTCCTTAAAAGTTGTAACCAAGGGGCTAGTTTTACAGTCTATGTGTGGTCCGAACATAGAATTCATACTATAATAAGAAAAATGTGTAGAAAATAGAGGTTCTGGATTTACATATTACTGAGATTCCAGGCCAACTCCAAAACAAAGGATTAGAGGGAAGCCTAAGGAGGTTAAAACCCCTCGATAATCCTGGTATAACAGGAATGCTGGGCCGATTATGATTACAGGATTTTGAATAAGGCGAATCCTCACTGATATCATGCTCAACGGCTTAGAAAGAAGAAACATAGAAAACAGCCAGAGCATTAACGAAATTGAATCTCGAGATCAAATGGAAACTAAGATAATCCACAACAAGTATGAATTGACCATTCCTTTTTGTGTTAACTATGAGAGTTTTGCGTACTAATTATCCTGGACTATCCTGGATATTCTAAAAATAGGCACACAAAACAACGGCTCCAGTCGCTTATTAGCTGTTTTATATTCATTTAAATGCCTTTGAGGGCCAGTTAAAAAAGATAGGCACTGCCACAGAGCCAAAATTAAGTACATAACTTCAAAGAAACCCAAATACCACCTGGATGTTCATACTAGCCTATAAGATTTAACAGAAACATTTTCCTAAAATGTTACAGTTTTTACGCACATTTTGATTCCACATTATAAGAATTTTTTCTAGAATAAATAGATGAATAGAAGATGGATATTTAGATAAACGTGTGAATTTATTTATTTATTTATTTATTTATTTATTTATTTATTTATTTATTTATTTATTTATTTATTTATTTATTTATTTATTTGTATGTGGGAGAACCACGCTGAATGACAATCATAGTAATAAAACATATGAATACAATGGAAGTAAAAACTATTGAATTCGCACTAAACATATCTGTAGAAGAACGGATACAATTCAAAAAGGTTCAGGAATGGCAAACTAATGAGCTACTTCTTTCAGAAACTTGTCCACAAGTCTTTTGCATTGCGATAGGGATCCTAGCAGTTTATATTTCTCGGAAAATTTCAGACAAACAGACCCGGCCCTTTGTGTGAAAAGAGACGACCGCAATGACCTTTTTGCTATAGAGTACATAGTCGTAAATGGACCACCTCTAGTGCAAGAGGTGGATACCGAATAAAACTTATCTGAATGAATTGAATTGAACTTATCTGAAGACGAATTTTTCCGGAGATGATTTTGTAGACCATAACAAGGTCATATTTTCTTCTTCGTGTAGCAAGAGAAGGGATTTTAAATATGCAGTTACGTGCAGAAGCGGGAGGAATGTTGGCGTAGTCATATCCATGCAGCCTTATCCAAAGTTTTCTAGTAAAACTGTTCTGAACAGCTTCAAGTCTCATATACATAAGGCAATAAACAACTAAGTAAAATCGGGACCTGGCTTTTCACAAAAAAGTGCAGACACAGTAACAGATGGTAATATAATAAAATATAACGGAGTAAGGTCAGTTCTATCAGCGAAGAGAGGTGGAGAGATGATAGAGAAGAAAATGAACGCTCGATATAGTGTGCTAGTCTGAGTGACAGTCGAGAAACGCGGATACCAGCCAAGAGCACACAACTATAATTGCTTTTAGAAGAGATTACGCATAAAATTATTAAAGCAAAAAGACCCAAGAGAAATCCATAGACATGCGGAAGTTTTTGCGGACGAGTTGTCGGCAAGATGAATAGGAATATTTCTCGCTATTGACTCAGCGAGTCTGTCCTCTGACGCCTTTATTTCCGAGGAAATGAATTTATCGCAGGCACTAGGCTATTTTCGTGGCCATCAAAAGCGCCGCTGCCCAGTGCGCTCTAGGTGCCTTCGGAATGTTCATGGATCCAAGAAATTTCCGGGAAAGGTCAGGGTAATTCCAGGGTGATTTTTCCAAATCAAGTAGAAGAGAAAAACAACTTCAATAGTTTTTAAGATTGATTACACTCTTGAAAGTCTAATATACACAATAAATAAAAAATGAATGTACCCTCAATTCTCTAAGTATGACACGAATCGGAGAAAATTATAAAAATCAATAAATATCCATTATTTTCAAAATATTTATTGATATTTTGTACCTAGCAGATATAACCCTAGTAGACTTTAGTCCTGTAGATACACTCGTGGTACTCCAGGAATACTGTACGATTATAGTAACCTTTCTAGACTAGGACACCTAGAACATGTCTAAAAAATTAAATTTCCCAATTCGGCCAATTGCTCTGAACTATGTAAAGAGAAATTTCCTATAAGACAAGGGAGAATCCGTGAAAATCGGCGTCTGTCTCAGAAATCTTGGAAAGAAATGGATTTTTCCGATTAGGCCAATTACTGCGGATCGTTGTAAGAGAAATTTCCTATAGGATGGAAGAAGATCCGTAGGAATTGGCGTCTGTTCCAAAAATCCGGGGCAAAAATTGGTTAAACATTGCTTACGAAGGATATATGATGATGGTGAAAACCTTGTACATATTTTACCGTAACCTCGCTCCGTAAAGTTACAGTACCTAGATATACGGTAGATGCTAAGTCTTACAGACTCCTTTAGGGTATGGAGCTTTCAAAAAAACTTTGATGGAGCTGAGCAAAGGGAATAGCCCGGGGAAACACGGCAAATGATACTGTAAGTGTTTTCTCTTAAGTCCTCTCATAAATTGGGATTTTCTGGAAATTCAGCACACCTGGAAGCCTTAGCCTATCCTGAAAAGTTGCATATCGTTCCCATGGCTTCTCTTTTCCATGCCAATCTGGGAAAAACGAGGGGCAGCATTTCCCATGAAAGCTTGCACACTACGTGACATTTCCAAGAAATCGTAAAAAGTCCGCAAGTGCACAAAGCCATAAAGCTTCGGTCTTTGAAAGCTAGGAGAAGGGCATTTATGAGTTTCATTTCCAGTCGTGGAAAAGCGTTTTCTTCGAGGAAAATTCCTCGAAGGAAATGTCATTAAAAATAATGCATTATAGACGGCAAGGAAATTGCAAGTAAAAAATGTAGACGAAAAAATTATTGCTCTGCTACTAGCTAGACCCCACCAGCTGATTTTACAGCTACTGGCCTACATCTGTACGCAATCGCAATGCATATATTTATATGAGGCCATAAAATCAGCAGAGCAACGTCCCGTGCTGCGACCCCATTTTGTTTTCGAAGCTAAATGTGACACCATATTTGACGCGAAATTACAGAAAAACAGAGAAGAGTCGAATGAGAAGCACATATGGAGCTGCTGTAGTGTTCAGCCAGTGGATGAGGCTACGATGATGTAATGGATTGAGGGGATTCGAAGAGTGGGTGAAAATCGCCTTAGGGAATAAGCTGGATTTTCCTTAAATGTATGGATAGGGAAAGGGGTTACTGTAGACAGAGCTGGTACAGTAATGGCTTCAATGATACTGCTAGTAGGGATAACAATAAGAAATCACGTGTTTAAAATGACGGAGGTCCTGAAAAGAGAATTGGCAGAAATCCAAAGAGTACATCGGTAGATAGAGCGGATTCTTGCAGTGTTCATAGGATCGTATTCGAGAAAATACTATCATCACGCCTAAATAACCAAATTTGTTCAAGATATCCAAAAATACCATTATTTTACAAGCACATTAGTGTAAAGCACCACATCTGGAGAGCGCAGTGCGACCGAGCTCTACGATTGGTCGATCCGTTGGAACAGCCAATCACGGAGCTCGGCAGCACCGCAACTTTCCAGGTATAATTCTTTATACCCCAAAAATATGTATATTTGGCCTATTTGTAATTATAATAGGCGGAGTGAGGAGCCCGCAAGAATTGGAGGAGCAATCATGGGACGCCAGATTCTTCAAAATTACTCAAAAAAAATAAATGGAGTTTTTGTTTTAGCTCCCTTTTAGTCATAATTTTTGTTTCCTTCCAAGTTTTTAGAGTTTTGTCCAGATTTTGGAATGATTTCCACAACTCTAAGCTGGGTTTCTTTTTTTTAGACAGCAGAGCGCAGAGAAGCAGGGTGATGTCTGCGTCTCTAACGCCGCGGAGCTGAACACCGTTTATGCCAATGCGCGTGGTTCTTCTACATTTTTGCAAATGCTCCAAAGCAGTAGTAGTCCTGAAAATGAATAAATCAATATCCGGGAAGAAATGGAGCGAGTACAGCTAGGAAGCACTAAACTCATATGACCATTTCTCCGAAAGCCGTAAAAATTTATGGAACGTTTTCCCCAGGGGGCGCAGGATCTTCAAAGGATAACTTAAAGACGTTTAGTTGTACTACTTGAAAGTAAAGTACACATGTGCTGAGGCTATCTGGCTCAAGCGAGCTCTGGCAGTCGATATATTATTGCATGGAAAACAATGCGAGACTATAATGTGCAATGAGCACTCGTAAAATTTAAGCTTACCCAGCTCTAGAACAAAAAGTATTGGCTGGGAACTAATTTCATTAGGTTCGTAATGAGGTTTCCGCAAAAAAAATGAAAGAGAAGACAACAACGTCAATTCTAGTTCCTTCCAAGAAGTAAAACTAAATACAGGGGTAGCCTAACCGGGTGCATTGTCCCAAAAGCGGAGACCAATTGAAGGTTTTCTTTTTCCAGTAACAGAGCGGGCTCAGACTACATAAAATTCAGTAAAAAAATACTCAGTTCCCGTAAACATCAATAGTTTTGACCACACGATAGAAAAATTCTTGGACCGATGACATCCCGATTGTTAATGGTATTTGCTTCATTTTTCTTGTAGCCTGTTTGTTGTTCTAACCATTTGATTTGTGATCTGAAGGCATATTTATACGTTTTACATTGGTTTGTCAAAGGCAGTGATTGTGTTCCTTCCTCGACACGAGCGTCGTGTAATAAATATAATATATATCAGAATTCTAGTAGTGACTCTTTTGCCAGAAATTTCCCTTAAGAATAGAAGTGGTACACATTTTTCAGAGGATAAACTAGAGCTAAGCAATTGACATGGAGTGAGATTGCCTTTCTTTTACGTGCATGCAACAGAATGATGGAGAATTCCAGAAGAAAACACATTATTAGGCATGTCGTGCCGGCCTAATCAGACAGAGTATAGTCGAGTTATGAGTGCATCTTCGAGAAACTTCCTCGGAAACTCATTCTGACATTCGGGGACATTTCAAGTCCGTGACGTGAAAACATGACACACTCAGCTGTGTCTGGATTTGAGCGCTTGCACTTCCTCAGTCTCACAGCTACATAAAGCTGCTATGAACGAGGGCAGATTTGCAGCGAGGCCACGCCCCTTGAAGGGGGTTCCTTACTTCGCTTTGATCCTGACATATTAATAGTTTTTTGACCAGCCCGACTAGCCGATTTCAGTGCTATGCAGTGAACTCGAAACGGCCGTAGACAAGGGGCGGAGCCGCGGCGCGGCGTTTTTGGGCAGAGACACAGGGGCACTGCGTGCTGGCTCTGGTTGTCTGCTTCCGCCGCAGCAGACAACCAGAGCGAGCATGCAGAGCCCCTGTGTCTCTGCCCAAGAACACCGCGTCGAGGTCTCGCCCCTTGTCCACGCCCATTTGAAATTCAGTGCACGTAAAGTGCTTAAGAATCGCCAATAAACCTCTCTACGGGGTCACAACCCAAGACGGAAGGCGATTCAGGGGGTTTGAATTTGAAATTTGTCCTAGAATTCAGAGGTACACTAAGCGCCATTAGTGCCCTGCTTTCCACAGCCTCAAGAATCACGTTGCGCGACCGCGCCACGTTTACCAGAAATCGATATCACATGCCAACGTGATGCTATTTCTAAGCGGTTTTTCGTTCCGATTTGATAAATTTCAACTGTTTCGTTTCCACGTGTTCCTGGAGCCCCATTATGCCTCTCATGCGTGCTTGTCCTACCTTTCCTCCCTAGACGATATCGATTTTTCGGCAACTGCGGCGCGGTCGCGTGCGTGCCTCTTAGAATCGCGCATAAGCGACCCCCATTGACATTTACTGTGAGAAAACAAGAATAGAAGGAAGGATATCTGGGACATACAATGAAAACAAATAAATAATAGAAAAATACAAAGATGAGGTTTAGGCGACAAATTAGCAGTGGGGGACGTCTATTTTTGCTACATTCAGGAAAAAGTGAAACCAATCCCTCGGGTGTTTTTGCACCAATGGATCCTCCCCTTCTCACCACGGACGACGAAGCATTTGCTCTTTGAAAACAAACTCGTTCACTCTTCGCTCTGCATCTGCAGATTCGGCAGCTATTTCGGGGTGGCAAGCGGGCTCATAAGTGCTAGGAGTCCTACGGCACTAATGTCTGAAAAATGTTGACAGCACCGCAGACACCACAAAATAGTGATCTTAGCTATACTTTTGCACGTCTGCAAAGAATTTTCGAGAAGTTTCTCATCGCTTATTCACAGATCTCCACGTGCGAAGATAGGATTGACCCAGGAATGAGCAGATTGTATCATTGTGGCTGCATTCACCCCAAAATGGAAGCAATAGTATGCTTAAGAATAGAATGGTCAAGATAAATCTAATTTTTCCATTCAAATATTCGAACTATCGGTAAATTTATGATCTCTCATAGTTAAAAGGTTCAAATAGTACAATTATTAATAATAATCTTGAACACGAGTTTGGAATCATACATTCGAATAAAATGAAGGATATAAGTAGTTAATGAAGTGAGCGTAAATTTATTTATTTATTTATTTATTTATTTATTTATTTATCTACTTAATAATATCACTATTGTGGCCCTGGTTCAACAGAACATTTTTGACACAGTGACATAGTGCCGAAATTGCAGAAGTAAACAGCGTCAGTCGTTCTTGCACATCAGAAAACGTGGCCGCGCCGCACCACCCACGCAGCGCGGCAAATCAGCTGAGCACTGCGGTTGTTGGTCGTGATCGGCATAGCTGCTAGTTGACTACAAGTGCATGAAGGACGGAGTGGTGGAAACAAGAAGCAAGGCAGTGGTCCCTATCACGCTCGAGGATCACGAAGCCCAGCTGGTCTGCCGCGTCGCGTGGGTTCTGCGATGCGGTCTCGTTTTCTGACGTGCAATAACGACTGACGCTCCTTGTAGCTATGGCTCTCGGGAATTTAGAACCATACATTTGAATAATACGTATATAAGTGATGAAAGAAGTGAGCGTCGTTGGGCGTTCGTGCGTTGGAGATGCCTGCGATGATTTATTATTTAGTTATTTATTTATTTACTTATTTATTTATTTGCTTAATGATACCACTACGGTGACATTAGTTCAATGAAACATGTTTGACGTTGGTGATGGAAGAAATAACCAAGGGAGCGGTCTCTATCACGCCCGAGAGCTGCAGGATCCAGCTGGTCTACCGCGCCGCGTCGGCTGAGCGGCGCGGACTGGCTCTCAGGCGTGCAGTAACGACCGACGCTCCTTGTAGCAGTGGCTTTCGGGTGTGATCGGCATTGAAAGTAGGATACAGAGTCATAAAGGAATTAGCTAGAAGAAACTAGGGAGCGGAGCAATAGTCCTGATTGTGCACGAGAACCAGAAGGCCCGGCTGGCCTGCCGCGTCGCGCGGGTGGTGCGGCGCGGCTCCGGTTTTCGGTGGGCAAAAACGATTGCCCCTTTTTGTAGAACGTTTTTCAGCAGAAGGAGGTTATATAATAAACAGCAATTTCAATCATTTCAGAGTACTACATATTTTAATTGCTTAATTACTTTTAAATGGAATTTTGTGGAATTACCAAGAAAATATAAAGCCTCAAGGTGAAGCAGATCTTATTCCTATAATTAATTTTATAGTACAGACTTTTAAACGAGTTAAAAGTGCACAAAAATTTAAATAAAAGACTGCAGGTGGAGTAAAGCACACTCAGCAGAGTTAAAGCCAAGCACCCAACCAGCAGAGCACCTTCGCTAAGGTCACCTGGCTGTGTAAAATGTGCCAAAATTCCCCGGATCGAATGTCACACTGGGCGCAGCACCACATGGAAGCGCCACACGTCCTGGCATGTCTGTCTTCGCCTTTTCTTATGAATTCTTCAGGCAATGTCCTATCCATAAGACTCATTTAGTAATGTATTGTTATCCTAGCACTTTGACAAAATGGCAGGATGATCCATAGAGAAGTGAGGAAAGAAGCAAGCGGCTAGGAAAAACAGCGGCAAAATGGGAAAAAGAGAGGGAAATTTATGGGAAACGATAAATAAGGGATAGATTTGCAGCATTTCCCGTAGGGCCATAAAGCCTCAAAGTCAAAGTTAATAAATTACGAGGTAAGAAGTAAGAAATTATAGGTGATATTACTGGTAGTAAAGGTAATGTAGAGGCAATAATGTCATAATAACACCTGGGTACAAGCAAATATGTACGTATGTACGCAATCACGAGCATGCTTAGACGAACAATAGGACAAAATGCCAGGAAAATGGTAAGAAATCCAGAACTAAAGCAGGAAATACTATGAATGTGACTATGTATGACTTCAGTGACAAATACTATGTATGACTTTAGTGACAAGGATGCAGTGAGTAGGAATGTCAATTATACACCCCCTTAATAAGTAAATGTAACCTTATGCCCATTGTTATCCTCCCTACGCAAACACTGAGGGAATAATAAGGGTATTTATCCCCTTTCAAGGAAGATTAAGCTGTAATTCCACAAAGTGGGTAATATATCCAAGAAAAATCGGATAATTGCACGGATTTTGGGAAAAAAGAGGAGAGATTTACCCAAGAAAGCCGCCAAAATAAATAAATGTCCAGAAAATAGCTTAATGGTCCATGCCGGTTCCGATAGTCTATCACTCGGTATCCGAAATGCGTCCGACCCTGGATACTTCGGTCAGGTTACCCAGGGTAAACTTGTTGGCGATAGTACTAACGATGGGTAAATTTGTGTGAAACAAATGATATAATAAAATAAACAAAGTGAATTCAATTAGATAAAATAGTAAGATAAAGATAAATTTGCGATGACACGTTTACCAAGGGTAACCTTAGTGACCCATTCAGCCTGCGGAGATTTATCCAGAGACCTTGGGAAAACCTACTAGCTACCATGAAATAGCCCACTGACGCACCATGTGCACAAAACTGACGTGATGTGGAAAAACACATGTTTGCTACATTCTTGCATCATTTTCCGTTGAGAACAAATTGTAACAGATGTCCGTGTCCAGAAAATAAAAACTGGGCGAGATTCCGAGCAGGAGTCACGTGGCACAGATTCCTAGGGGTTGCTTAGATGTCAGGAGCGGCAGGGACTCCATCAGGCACAGAGGTACGGAGAGGGAGAAGGGGGGGGGGGGGGGG
>JARK01001387.1:99236-168466 GCA_000688135.1 Ancylostoma ceylanicum | reverse complement strand
GGGACCGGGGTGGATTTTCCAAAATTACACTACATATGGTTGATAAATATTGCGTTACATTATCCATAATGAATAGCACCATAACAATACTTAACAAAATAAAGTAATAATAAATCAAGTTCCCATGGTAACGCTGATATTTTTTTTACAATAACAATAAGTATAAACATAAACATTAAATTAACTAAGAAAAGTTATAACATTAGGATGAAGGGATTTGCTTTGGCTTGTGTTTATAGCGTAATGTTTTTTGAAAATTCATTTTTTATTCACATGAAATTGAGGAGCAAATGAATGAAGTCTAGCTATTTTTCCTGGGAAGAACTGGAATTCGAGGATGAACCCGTCTGAGTAACAGACAGCCTGACATTCCCCTGTGGAGTGCCACATCAAATCAGGATTGACAGCTGATGTGCTCTAGGGAGAATAAATAGGACGGCTGTGAAATATGTTGCTGTTCAAGAGCGCGATAATGGAATTTTTTAGGCTTCCTTGGCAGAAAAAAGAATAAAGAGGCATCAAAAACGACCTAGGTAATCAAATCCAGAAATTTATTGAATTGCCATATGTAGAGTTCAGTAAATTCGAAGTTAACAACGCGACACATGTATTAATATTATAATAACAATAAAAAACAATTGGTGATTTAAAGACTAATCCGAAAATCCTGGCCACATATTTATGGATGGAATTTGATTACCAGCTCGTACATCATTTCTATAGCTCTATCCCTCTTGCCCACCAAAAATTCAAGCTATTCCATTGATGAATTTCTTCTCAAAATCCTGAAATAGTGGAACTGGATTTAATTTATCCGAACGAACCATCTATCCACCGTACAGGCAATCCAGAAATTGTGCAATGGATCAACTAACAATAAAGAAACCCTGTAGGAAATGAAGAAACCCTTAAAAAACCACCCAGACTCCCGCAAGCAGCTGAAGCAGTGAAATTGAGGAAGTCTCAAGATCCTCCGTGTGGTTTGTGGTGCCCGCGCCGTGAAATGTGATTATCCCGTAGCAGCAAAACGAAACGAAACAACGAAGCATGTCGTGTAATCTGTCTGGTACCTTCGTCATCCGGAGATGAGCCGGATGAGGAGTTTTTTCCTCGAAATGACGTGGAATACCAGTAAATTAGCAAAATTTACCGCACTTAGTGGGGCCATGATGGCGCTTGGCATGAGTATGACCGCGTATGAGAGAAAAAGAAGGCGAAGATGAAAAGATGAGGAAGGAATGTAGTGGCACCCACATTAAAATATTACGTTGGTGCGAAATTTTTGTCGCTTTTTATTCAAAACTCTGTAATTCTCTCTAGATGTCGTATAACAAACATATATCGGAATGGACTTGTAGAGTAAACTCTGCTCTTCTTCAGTGTACATAGGTTTAATGACTGTCCTTTTCACTTAGAATGCAGGAAATACTTGAAGATTCACAGATACTGCATTTCCAATTTTCCGTTTTTCGCATGATTTTCCAGAAAGACCATAAGAGAATTGATTCAGAACACCTTCCTTTCATTCAACCCAGAGACCACTACCAATTTCGCTGTCGAGCTTCTGGCTTGATGGCCTCCGTTTTAGAGAGACGCAAACGAGCACTTTTTGAAGCATTCTCCTTGCATTTTCTGGAATTCTCGCTGGACGAGCCTATCCGTACTGCTAATTCGAAGCAGTACCCTAGACATTACCCATAGCTGTTATTTGGCCCAAAAAGTCAAAGATGCTCATCCAGATAAACGCTCAAGACGCACAAAGGCTCATTTTCTGTGCTGCCAAAATCGACCAAAATTTGCTTCCAGAACCTAACTTAAATTCCTGAAACTCTGCTGGCTCACCACCCACCTCATTCTTGGGGAATTTCGCGGTATGGGAGCCACCTTCCCCAGCTTCAGATACTCTTGCTACCCAAGAAACACTTCCCGTGTCCTGGACATACATAGAGCACCAGGGATGTGCTCGTAAAGTAGTCCCTAATAATGCTAGAAATCATGTCGTTCGTCGAAGTTGTAGTTCGGTAAAGTTGGAGAAACTACCCAGACGAAGGAAAGCCGACAAAACTTTTACACCAACTTAACTGTATGTTTACAAAATTATTTATTTTATTGTTTATTTCATTAGGAAATAATTCATTTATTTCATTGTTAATTCCATTGGATTAAGTTCTATGCAAATGTCACGGTTTTGCTGAAAGTTTGGCTCTCGTCCAACATCGTGAACAAATCAAATTGCGTTGAATATAGTGGTTTTCCTGCAGTTACACCCACATGCACAATTTATGAAACGAAAAGAGCATAACGAGGGAAGTACAGTAAATATTTTCCATCATACTTACTATGATATTTCGTGCTAGATACAATAATTTATTGACACACTGCACTAGATTTACCTAGGTTATAAAAGTCCTACAGTATTTATGGATAAGTGCTAAGGCTACTGGACCTTAAATGACGCAACTCAGCCGATTTTGGATAGAAAAATTTGTTGTGACGCCTAGCTGGAACTAATAATAGAGTTGTTGACGTGGCCATTTACGTCATGGTTGGCATTTTCACTTGCAAATTTTACTGGAAAAATCGATGGAAGTAGAACAAATTTTGCTAGGACTTCTGGACTGGAATTCTGACTTTGTTCCGTTCTAGAGAAATTTCTAGAAAAGGCTGCGTAGTGTAGCCAGGAGAAAATGGGAAATTTCTTCCAAAGAAATGCAGGCCCACTAATGCCTTCGCGGATTTCTACTTGACAGGAAAAAATGGAAATTTTTAAAATGTTGAAAGGTGTTTTGGCTCAAAGAAAGGATAAAAAAATATAAAAAAAGACAAAACAATAAAGGGAAAGGCAAAAGTTAGTCAAAATCAAAACCAACAACGCACACATGCAGAGATCCCTTCACAGCACACGCAAATCTGCAGAATCCTACCCTGCGTGGAATAAGCAACGAGACGTGGGCCGCCGTAGTGCACAGAGTGTTACCATAGCGGTGTCATGAGCCATGTGCAGAGGAGGAAACGTCCGGCTCGTTCACTTCCTCCCGGGTCGCCAGCCGTCTGACGCTGATGACGACCAATACGACGACTTGTCCAGCAAGTACAGGTAGTGCCTACTCGGAAATATCTCGGCGAGTCTCGGCTAACGGCATTTTTGGCTGCACAAAGTGCTTTGGATCTGCTGGATTGCCGGCCAAAAGCTAACGAAGCGAAATAATCGAGAGGTCAACGCGGGAAGTGCGGAAATTTTTAGAAACTGGACAAGGTACAAGAACGGCGGGTATAGATCAATGAAGAGTGGAGTGATCGATGCCGCCTACAGCATGACTGTGAGAGGTACGGAAAAATAAAATTAAAAAATTTTTTCATGCGCCTTAGATTACCCAGCTCCGCAGCAAAATTCACTTCGATTCTGCTCCTTAATTTTCACGAATTTCCTAGTTTTCAAAAAAATTTTATCGCCAAATCATGAAAGTAAATAATGAAAAAAACAAGAGCAAAAAAAATGAAAATGCGACAGAAATCGCTCGAAAAAACTGTGTGAAAATTGTAAAAAGGGAGGCGTATTCAGTGATTTTTGTCAGCAATAAACGAAAAATAAAAATTATTCTGTGGCGGAAATCAGAGCGGTATAGAGAAAAATGAATGAATGAATGAATGAATGAATGAATGAATGAATGAATGAATGAATGAATGAATGAATGAATGAATGTGAATGAATGAATGCGTGAATGAATGAATGAATGAATGAATGAATGAATGAATGAATGAATGAATGAATGAATAATGAACGGATGAATGAATGAATGAATGAATGAATGAATGAATGAATGAATGAATGAATGAATGAATGAGACGAATGAATGAATGAATGAATGAATGAATGAATGAATGAATGAATGAATGAATGAATGAATGAATGAATGAATAATGAATGAATGAATGAATGAATGAATGAATGAATGAATGAATGAATGAGACGAATGAATGAATGAATGAATGAATGAATGAATGAATGAATGAATGAATGAATGAATGAATGAATGAATGAATGTCAAGGATTGCTATCCGTTTTCGGAAAAAATGCGAAAAACGGAAATGAAATGAGAAAAACATCCATGTGGTTGTAGGAACGCATCTTTGAAGAATGTTCCAGCCTTTTTTCTGCTTCCTTTTTCACATTTTTTTCTTAACATTTGAAATGTTTCTCAGCACTTTAGCAAACTTTTACAGTATAGCGATAACTCCATAGCCCAAAAAGGAAGAATGGCAGGACCAGATGATGAGTAGAGGGCTAATCGAGGGTCTACTGGCTGGCCAGCGCTTTTTTCAGCGACTTTAAATTAAACGCAACCCAGCGGTCGGAAATTGGAACGAGAGATAGAGCCTTAAAAACTGGATTACTCCTGCACTCAACGGCATTATTGCTATGGAAATCTTTTTGGTTTTTTTCCGCCCTGGCACCGATTAGTGGAAAGGTTATTCCCATAGGAGCACTGATGTAAAGTGGTTAAGCGGATAAAGGACTCTTAGGCACCAGAGAGCAGCGTGAAGGTGAAAAAGAATGGTTGAAAGGTGCGGAACGGCAGGAGAAAGTGAAGCAGTGGCTAACGAGCGTTGGGATATCGGGCTGGGGAGCATAACAAAAGAGCATAAGACGATGTGAGGACGACTGTCTGGGGCGACGATGGCAGGAAAAACAGGAGTATCCGAGAAATTCGCAAAGTTCATATGTTGTACCAGCGAAAGCTACGTTGGGGAAAAGCTATACTCAGAAAAATCTACTCAGATGCTAGAATCTTCAGGAAGCTCCATGGATGACACAGCAGAAGAGCGTGCCGCTATCGAACTACCCTCGACTATACTCATAACTCATCAAAAAACGTGCGACGCATCCAGCGTCAGCTAATCGGATTCAGGCGAATATCAAGGAGTCGAGGGTGTGACAGACAAAAACCTAAAAAAATCGCAGAGGTAACAAGTCTGATGAGGGTGGAAAGGGAAAAGAAACCGGGTTTTCTCAAAGAGTTTGTCAGGAGTCGATTGTAGGGAGATAAGGAAGAAAAACTGTTACATGGTTGGGAATATTTGTTCAATTTTTAATCACTCAATTTCCCTAAATTCCTGAATTTTCCCTAAATTTCTGGATTTTCTTACCATCAGTAGTAGGCTCTCTCCTTGCTCTACAAGGATTCTCTCCATGTTTTCTGGATGGATAAATTTTTTTCTGGAATTACAGGCACTGGAAGTGAAAATTCCTGGCGACGAGAAAAATGATATATTTCCACGACACTTCGGATTTTTGGCTCATTAATATGGTAAAAAGCTCATTTCGACAACACCTCATATTTTTGGGGTAAAAAGTGGGGTAAAAAAGGGTGAAATGGGGTAAAAAGGCTATTGATCAGGCTTTAACCCTTCGTACAGTGTACTGAAAGCCCGACAAGCCCAATAGGACTCCTCGACAGTGCCCCGGATAACCACAAATGACTGGACCTGGATGCATGATTGAGATTACCCAGGGTAAACGTGCTGACGCCTGTCTTACAGTGGGAGATTTTATGGAGTGCTGACGCGCTTACTTTGGGTAGTCTATATGTATGGTGCATGCGGCCTCAGGGCTTGGTCGTATGATTGAGATTACCCAGGGTAAATTTGTTGACGGCCAAAGAATGAGTAAATTTGTGGGATGTTAACGCGTTTACTCTGGGTAATCTCAATGACGCATGCGGCCCTAGGCTATACAGGAGAGAGAGGGGCCTAAACGAGAGGGGCGGGGCTTACCTGAGGTAGACGAGTTACCGCGACCATGCTCCGCCTATTTCTCATCCCACTTCACATAGAACCACCGCTCTCTATTTTTATGAATCTGATTAACTTGAATTTAGAAAAAGAAAAAAACCGAACTTGCTTCGTCATAATACAATGAACGCATCAAATGGGCCAGCTCCAGCAGAACGACAGAAATTTTAATTTAATTTATTCTAACTTAATTTAATTTGGTTTGATTTGTTCTAGGCATCCAAGGTGCGCCTTCGAACTGGACGACATGGGCGCCAAAACACCAATGAGCAAATGAACAAGAAAACAAGTGAAATCTCAGTAACAAAAGGAAAAAAGACATGAGGAAAAACAGCTGATTCGATTTTTCGCCAAACTACTGAAATGATCAAAGAATCCAGGGAAAAAACCAGCAAGAGAACCAGAGAAAAATCCAGAAAACAACGCGACAAGTTGATCCTGTGGCTTCCTGGGAATACATCGGGAAATCGGGCTGCGGTTTTTCCTATATGCCAGTTACGCAAAAACAGCTCCAGATTCACACAATCGACACGATTCCCATGGTAAAACGCTGCTGGAAAACCTGAAAAAAAAGGAAAATTTAAAATTGATTTCTCATTGAGCTTGTCGGTATGACAATCGTCCAATTTTTTGCACCATAAATACTTCGGACGAGAAAAAAACAAGAAAAATTCGGATAATCTAGGAAAAGAGGGACGAAGGTGGTATGAGAGAGAAAGGTGTGATAGGTGCTGAGATATCAGAAGTCCACGACGGGAGGACAGCAGTATTTCCGTAAATTGTAGGTTTCACTAAATATATGTAGTCACTTTAGTCACCGCATAGCTAACATACCAGGCCACAGCAAGTGTTCGAATCCAGAAATTCTGGTCCGTGAAATTCACGGCCTCTAGGGACATTGGTGCAATTGCAGAAGGCGAAGACGTGAGCACTAATGGTCAGTGTCCAACTGAGGTGTGGTGCGTTATACCTGGAAAAGGCGGCGCGACCCGTCTCTGCGATTGGCTGTTTGCATGAAGTGACCAATCACGGAGCTTGAACGCGCCGCCCTCTTCAGGCATAATGCTCCATATCTGTCCAACTGCACTATTTTCACCGGAATTTTCTCGTTTGTTATTAAATAGTGTTGAAGTACTTCTCGGTACTACCGCGGCATCCTAGAAAAATCCCCAGAAATGGTAGAACCCGAAAGATACTGCCCACTTAGCGTTTGACCAGAAAAAAAAACTCAAATATGCGCGGAAAATCCCACGAAGACAAAGACTTTGGCTGTTTACGCGAAATTGCGTACTGCCTACGGCATTGTCTAGTGGGTGGTCGAAAACAACGACTAAATGAGCACTTGCGAATGAGCTCTTAACGTCGTCACAGCGCGAAAATCGCAGTCACAACAGAAATTCATTGATCCGGGAGAAAAAGGACCAGTTGACGCCATTATAGGGACTGACAGAGCATCGGAGAAAGTGGGAGGAGACTAACTTCCAAGTTAGTGAACTGTAACTTGTTGGTTTGGGAATTTTAAGTGGATTTTATTGGATGCTTGGTGTTCGTCAAGATAATTCAGTCCCAATTGAAAAATCACGTGTTTTTGTTCTTAATTTTTGAAAAAAATTGTTATACACTATCATAGTGCATACAAGGAGGTATAAGAGGAAAAAGGATAACGAAAACAAAAAAAAAAATAATTAAAGGGAATTGAAACGCAAGAAGTGCAACAAATCTAGGACAGCCTATGAGAAGGCTATATCCAGCAGCAAATCCAATCCGAAAAAAAAAAACAAGGCTTGTTCTTGGGTAACGAGAACTGTTCCTCAGGAAAATGATGGTTAACACATGTCGTCTTAGAAAAGACTTGTAAAACACCTACAATAGCGCTGGGGACCAGTTCTCGCAAAATGGCATTTCTGGTGCAAAGCAGCTTTCAGATGAATCCTGAAGGATACGAGAGCACTAGAGAATGGTGAATCGGGCACAGAGAGATACAAGACTTTCGCTTGATAAATTCCGTAACGAAAACTGTTCGCCGAGAGCACTGCGTTCAAGACGTCCTCCGTTGTCCACGTACATAGCTACCCTACTCTGAAAGCGACCCTTCCAGAATTTATATTAACTTATTTGAATTGAAATAGAACAAGGTAGAAAGGACTTGTAAGGCAACTGGAATAGTGCTGGGGACCAGTTCTCGCACAATGGCTTTGTAGGGTTCATAGTAAATTGCGGGAGCATCCTGCATACTACAGTGTTTCTACTGAAAGTAATGTTTTTCTCCAAGTCCGGAGGTGTAATTACGCGAATTCACACACTTTTAAAGAGGTTGGTAACCTCCTGGGTAAGTGATATAGCGAAGAATCCAGAAATCATTGGCCAGGAAGGAAAATCGAAAGAGGGGTGAAGGCAAGGAGTTTACTGGTGTTACTGACATGGACTTTTTCCCAGGAAAAATTAGAAGTTTTCAGGGAGAAAAACTCTAATAAAATGTACTACCTTGGATAAGGATAAGGTAATCAAATAAATAAATAAATAAATAAATAAATAAATAAATAAATAAGTAAATAAGAGAAATAGTGAGGAATTCAAAATTTTGTTGCCAGCGAGGAAAATGAAGAGAGAGGGGTAGCAAAGGAGTATATCAGTGTTACTGTCTCGGGATTTCTGTTGGAGTGAGTAGAAATTTTCAAGGAAAAAATAAAAATTTTTGGGAGAAAAAAAATTAAACTGTATTGGCTAGCATAGAAAAGTGAGGGGAACCGAATATCACTCGGGGTAGTCCAGAAATTCCTGAGATAATATAGCCGATTGTTCTGTGGAAAAAGGGACTTTGGATTAGGGACTTTTGGATTAGAGTAGGAGAATAAAGAGTGAAAAGTGGAGAAACGAAAGGAGTAGGATTTGATGAAGAGATCTGCAGATGAAGTTAGTATCAGGAAAAACTCCAAAATGTTCTTCTAGAAATTTTCGAGAGAAATCCTTCTGCATCATAACCAAAATGGGTTTGTGCTAGGATCAACAGCTGAAAGATCTGACAAAAACATGATTTCGTGCCGGAGACAAACACTACGGCGGCTGCCTCTTCGGACGAGAGGCCGACGGCGTCGCGAGATCCGTTCGAGCAGAAGCGAAACAACACCACACATACACACGACGTACATATTAGGCAGCCAAACGTCACCACCAGAATGAGTGGGCGTGGTTCATCGACCGCGGGCCAGATGTTTCTGGGATACCTGGCCGATCCGAGGGAGATCAGGAGCTTCTCCATGGGAATACGGGGTTTTTCCCGGATGGCCTTTGCTTCGCCAGATGTTGCATTTTTAGAGAATAACGCCATGGCATTTGGTTATAATCCAGCTCATTTACTTGTCCTGAGGCTAAATAGGGGCTCCGTACGGTTGTTAGACGCGAATTTTCGCTCCTGGGCTCAAAAATAGCAAGATCCAGAAAGGGGAAAGGGCGTAAAAAGGTGCATGGACGGGAAGATAGCAATTTTCGAACACAGCTGTGAGTTTCCGCTGTATAACTGGTCGAAGAATAGGCTCGAACTATAGCGAGCCGAGAAAATCCTGGGAAGCGGCCAAAAAAATTCCAGAATTTCACGATTTCAGATGAGAGTTAATAGAATTTCCACTTGCTTGAAAATTAGCCGAACATAATCTGGACGAGTTTCCTTAGCCACGCCTTCTGTCTTCTGAGCTAAAGAGATCCTAAACGAGACATGCCTTCAGAATTAAAGAAATTTCCCTGAGAAAATGAAGCGAAACAGCCTCCGTTGACGACTACACAGCGCGACAACTCGAAGGAGAAATGAGAGGAGGAGGCCATGAGAATGCGCGCTTCGAACAGGTTTCCTGTGTGCCCTTGGCCATAAAAGAAAGGGTAAAATTAGGGGAAATTGGCAGGTTTTTGCCAGGAAAAGCCACCTCTTCCGCCACAAATTTTCATTTTCTTGAAAATGCGAATTTTGCTCATTTATCCAGTTTTTACTCATTTATCCAGCACACAGGTTAATTTTTCATCCGGAAAAATAAAATAATGAAGGAACGAGAGAGGAGGCTAGAAATCCCAATTGCCAGCAACGGTTCCAGGAAACGTTTCCTATTCCAGAAATAACTTTAACCAAATATTAGGGGCAAACATTTCTCGGGAACACTTCCTACTTACATAACAATCACTACCCTATACGACAAGCAATCGAATAAACCTATTAGGCATGGCATTTATAGGCCTATGGATGTCAAAGAACACACATGGCATGTTTTTCCAGGAGCACAACATTTTCTAGGATTTGCTAGGGTTAGGGTTTGTCTTAAACATCTTTTTTTCTAAACCCAGTCTAACCACATTAATTTCTTGCCACTGTCGCCTGTTTATGGTTTGGGTAAAGGTAATTTTTTTCCAATTTCACTAACACATTTTTCACCCATTTATAAATGAAAATTGGCTAGCGAAATCCAAGAAAATGGCGATTGTGATCGAATCCTATTGAAGCCATTGGGATTTTGGCGTGACCCAGGGGAGATACTTTGTTTTGTAGTCTAAAGATAATAATATTTATTTATTTTTTTATCACCTGGTTAAGGTAGACGTGAGAGAGATTTTCTCACGTTTCCTTGGTTTTTACACGCTTTTGGAAGGGAAAACGTATTTCGGGAATTACAAGAGTTCCTTATGTTATTTGTTAGTGCATGATTGATTGATGAAAATATTGATTTTTTACTAATGAATGTATTGATTGAATGAAAACCTGTCGACAAAGCAAATGAAGCGAACACGGCCGTCCCCGAAGTAATAGGAATCTTACCATGGCTAACTAAACCAAGGAAACCATTGAACAGCCGAATGTAAAACCCACAGACACGCTCCTCATCCCAAATACTCAGTCATCAAGGCGCGTTGTTTAGAAGGCGATGAGGCTGGTGGCGATGATGAATGAGGCGAAACCGAGTAAATACGACGACAACACCGACGAGACGACCCACCTCCATGCACAACTCACGGCTCACCCCCCCCCCCTGCCTGAGGGGTTGCCAGAAAACAAAATGACAAATTGGATGACTCAACCATTGCTTGGGATTTTCCGGGCTTTCCCAGGGAAACCATGGAATCATGATGAATGTGAGATATTGGGGATTTATCCGGGGACAATTACAGCTTCGGAGGAATTCTAGGAGGAAGAAATTTTCGCAAATTAAAATGGGGTTACCATAATATATGAGTTTCACAGAGCAGAAATTGCATGTTCCTCTGTATTTGCATTTACTATGAGGAAATTTTGCTACCCCTTGTAATATTTGCATTTTTTTCTCTACCTGCTTTTTTCCGTTTTCTCTTATTATTTGAAATACTCACATTCACTCACTCATTTGCTCGTTCATTCATTCATTCATTCATTCATTCATTCATTCATTCATCAATTCATTCATTCATTCATTCATTCATTCATTCACTCATTCATTCATTCATTCACATCATTCATTCATTCATTCGTTCACATCATTCATTCATTCACATCATTCATTCATTCATTCATTCATTCATTCATTCATTCATCACATTCATTCATTCATTCATTCATCACATTCATTCATTCATCACATTCATTCATTCATTCATTCACATCATTCATTCATTCATTCATTCACATCATTCATTCATTCATTCATTCTTTCATTCATTCATTCATCACATTCATTCATTCATTCATTCGTTCATTCACTCATTCACTGATTCATTCATTCATTCATTCATTCATTCATTCATTTCATTCATTCATTCACATCATTCATTCATTCATTCATTCATTCGTCACATTCATTCATTAATTCATTCATTAATTCATTCACTTATTCGTTCATTCATTCATTCATTCATTCATTCATTCATCACATTCATTCATTCATTCATTCACTCACCCCATTCATTCATTCATCCGTTCATTCATTCATTCATTCATTCATTCATTCATTCATTCATTCATTCATTCATTCATTAATTCATTCATCACATTCATTCATTCATTCATTCATTCATTCATCACATTCATTCATTCATCACATTCATTCATTCATTCATTCACATCATTCATTCGTTCATTCATTCATTCGTCACATTCATTCATTAATTCATTCATTAATTCATTCACTTATTCGTTCATTCATTCATTCATTCATTCATTCATTCATTCATTCATTCATTCATTCATTCATCACATTCATTCATTCATTCATTCATTCATCACATTCATTCATTCATCACATTCATTCATTCATTCATTTCTTCTCATTCACTTTCACTCATCCATCATTCTTATTTTTTTCTCATTCATCCTCATAAACTTTTAACAGAGAGTCTGAGAGGGATACATACCCACAAAAAATTATAAAAGGAGTGGTATTTATCCATAGAGTAAGAAAAAGCGCAACTAGGCTCAACGCCTGATCCAAAACAAGCAGGAATTCAATTATTCCCCCATTAACTTATGCACTAACGACAAATAGAAGCTAATCCAATGGAATGCTCTATGGGAAAGGCAGTTAATTGTGAAAAGGATCCGCCTGGATTCACTATCAACAACCTGGAGGCAGTACATGTAGAATTGACAGTTCCGTGCAGAGGAACGGAGATGAAGGCACGGTTCCGTGTGAGAATCATTTTTTGAGACTTCCATATGAGAGCAATCTCCAGAAACCTCTGATCACAATGATATGAGTGGTTCTACGCAAATCTGTGGAGAAACTCATTTTTGAAGTCCATGCTTTGAGGAGCTTGTGGGCGGGGCCAAGGCAGAGCGCGGGGTTCCCACACCATGCGCTACCTTGCTGATCACGCACGCAGTGCATCTCTTATCCTGTTAGTAAGTGGGTAAAGAGGAATGCTCATGAGGAACATGAGATTCCTTGGGAGGCGCGTTTCAGGGAGTTCCTCATACAGAGACCATTTCCTTCCGCCTCAGTCCTGCCTGGCTCCGCCCACATGCTCCCCAAATCATTGGATTCGAGAAGGCCTTTCTCGGCAGTTTCACGAAGAATCACGTACATCATTGTGATCAGAAACTTCTGGAGATTTCTGTAGACCGAAAAACTCGGATGCTCAAAGAAGTTTCTCCCCATACCTCTCTCTCCCCCCCTCTTTCTTTCTCTTTCTCTTTGTCTTTCTTTTTTATCTCTCAAAAACCCGTATTTCTGACCCATTCACAATCGAATATTCTATTTCGAATATATCTCTAATGGATTGTTCGGTGCTAAAAATAGTAACGGGCAAGATTTTTCTTCGGATGCAGAAAAAATATGAAATATAATATAAAATATAAAAAGTAAAAAATATAATAAATAAAAAATAATATGTAAAAATATAAAATGCAGGTCAATAATTTCAAGAACACCCGTAGCAAATGGGCCAAAATAATAACAGAAACCCTTTCTGACGGTTATTTCTTGAGGCAAAGCAGGCGTGGGGCCACTAGCCCGTTGCTAGGAATCGGTCCAGAGCCTTAGAAATCATGGCCAGCCACCTGTGGGACATATTTTTCCAAATATGTGAACGAGTTGCATCTGTGGTTCCACGAAAAACCTATAGCCTGGATTCAGCTCCGAATAGAAGCTCATCCTACAGTGCAGTTCATACCCACTGATGAGTGCACTACACTGAAACGCAGTAATATTTAATAAGCTTCTTTTCAAAACGTTCCAGACATACATAGGGATTCATCCAGCAAAACGCTGAAAGCTGCCGTCTAATTAAAAATGACAGCAAAACACTGGGTAGCAGGAACACATTGCAAAGGATTTCAAAATAGCTGGATTCTCTAGGAAAAACTCTGCGATTCCTGGAGTTGTGGAGAAAATCCGAGGGCGGTATGCATCAAATTTTTGAGGTAATGATATTTTCATTGATTGGCAAGAAATTTCTAGAAAATTCCTAGAAAAAGATGGACTACTTTAGTGAAATAAGCGTCAGTAGTCGCGATTTTTGCATTGCAGCGACGCTCGCAGCGGCTTGTGCTTGACCTGGATGCATCATCGAGATTACCCACGGTAAAGTAATGAAGCTCGCTTTAACCATCGGTAAGTTTGGAGGGGGGGTTACTATTACCCTGGGTAATCTCAACGATGCACACGGCCCCAAACTCGTACGCATACCGCGATGAGGGCAATTTATTCCACATGCGTGCGTCCGCGTTGCGTGCGTCTGTATGATGAAGGAGAGGCCCAGTCGCGTCGGTGACGCAGCCCAGACGCAGCACAATCGCACGCGTTGCGGCTTCGCGGCAGTCGCGCGGTATTTTCATTCGGGATTATATGCCGCATAGGCCAGCCTTTATAGAAAATCCGTTGCGAAGGGATGCGTGCGTCGGACGCGCGGCTGACGCACGCATCGAGTATGAATTGCCCTACAACCTCAACCAATCCTGGACGACACTATTGATGAAACTTATTCTCTGCAGACAAAAGTCGTTATTTAACGAAATTTTGCACCGTTAAGTCCGAAGAATAAAATAATATAATTTGAGTAAAATTGTTGCAAGTTGTCGACAAGCTTTGAGCTGACAACTTGTCGGCAAGGAAAGGCCAAAGCAGGTTGTGAACAAGCACTAGGACGAGCAAATTTTAGATGCACCCAGACAACTTGTGTTGGGGGAACAATCTAGCACAATGGACGATTTTCGAAAAATGTATTTGTAGCAGTTGTCCACATTCCACAGTAAAAAAAAAACATTGGAGTTACAGAACGTTCCTAGCCGAGAGAGCGAAATTGCAAGAGATCTCTGAACGTCTAACCCCGTGACAACTTGACTCGCCCATGTAATTTGTGACAGATGTCCGTTTTGGCTCACCCCAGAGTGATGGACATTTCCTGTAGTACTAGGCGTACACGAGCGTTCCCTAGCTTTATCTCAATTCTTTCAAGGCATAGGGACCAGAAAGCTGTGAGAGATCGTCACGAATTTTTGAAGATTCGCTAGTAGCGGGGCAAAAATCCCCATGAGGAGTATCTAGGGCAAAAAGTCAGGATAACGACAAAGATTCTGGAGAAAGCCTATGGAAAAACGCGTGACATTCGTAAGCACATTTGTCAAAAACGTAAATTATCCTGGCGATTAAGCCGCGTAATCAATGCGTCTCACGCACCCCGCGGCGGCCAATCCGAGCATTCTCCAAAGAACAACAGGACGACGATTACTCGGCACGAATTGTTGTCTCACGGATGTTGTGGTGACGGCCGCCGCGGGCCAGCAATCCACCTGCCGGCCCGCGGGTGCGTGGAAAATTACCAGAAATCGCGAAAAAAAAAACTCGAAGCTCTGGCATGCGGGCCTATTCTGCATGTGGCTTCGAAGTTGTTTTTGACGATGTTTCTAGGAGCGTTTCCTGCTGTGACGTGCTATAAAGTTCAGAACAATGTGCATAGCATATGAGGCTGCGGGCTGCTAGCGGGAGGTCCGCTAGCGGCTCAGAAGGGGAGAATTCGAGATAAACTGCTGGAGGGTGCTGAAAATGTAAAAAAAAAACTGCACGGAAATAGGTTGGGTAATAAGCATGGGTCATTAGTAAAGCCATAAAATTATGCAAGGATTCAGAGATCCACAATTTTCAACAGAATCCTCCAAGAAATAATTCTGACCAAAGACCATCCCAATTAGCCCGCATTAAATAGTAATTAGTTACGATAAAATGGTCAACATGATGAGAATAGAATGGCCGCATGCACCATCGAGATTGCCCACGGTGAACTAGCCAGCATCCCACCGATTTACCCATCGTCAACACCGGCGTCAACACGTTTACCCTGGGTAATCTAATCGTGTCAAATCAGAGAGCGACGGCTTCCAAGAACACTGGCCGCAAATGCAGAATGCGAACGACAAAAGATGAAAGGTTCACCTGGGCGTGGACACATCACTGAGACTACCTGGGTAAACATGTCGATACCTACGCTCACGGTGGGTGATCTTGTGTGATATCAACACGTTTACCCTGAGTAATCACAATTATGCATGTGAACCCTGCAGCAATAACTCTGGAATTTGTGTTATTCTATTATTTTACTTTATTTTATTTACATCATATTGAAGCGAGGTTTGTGAACTCACCTCAAACTGGAGCGAGAAAAATAGGAAAATAAATGGTTGTTCTTGATTTTCACATACAGTGGGCGTCGATGGCCGTGACTCGTCTGCGGCCTCGAAAAGCACGCGGCGCGACCGCGCCGCTCACAATGGAATCGTCGCTGCGGTGGCGAATCCGGATTTTCTTGAAATTATCCATCTTGTGTTAATTATTATAAGATATTATAATTATAAGTTAATATTTCTATCCTGTGTTTCCCGTAAATTTGGCGGAATGGCGGCAAGTAGGTTTCAGATGGATAAATGAATAAATAAATAAATAAATAAATAAATAAATAAATAAATAAATAAATAAATAAATAAATATTTGTTCATCACATCTAATGGAAGCTAATAAGAAAACTGATTGACTATCAAGAAAACCCCATAATTTGATGTCCCGGAGAGGACCGCTGCTCGAGCGGCGCGGTCGCATCGCGTTTTTTTCGAGGCCGCAGACGGGTTACCGCCATCGACGCCCACTGTATACTTTCCATTTTTCACGTATACCTTCCCTACAACCCCTCCTGTGCTTCTAAACCAGTCTTTTAGGTACCTTACGCTTCTTTCTAGGAACTTTTCGCCACCGAGATCAGCAAGCGCGCTCGAGTCTAACAAACCTGACCCAGCACAAAACAAACTCGAGTTTCTTCGTACCGCTTGTATTTTGTGTTTCTTTACTTCAGATTTTTCAAATTTTCCTTCTTCTTTAAGGTTTTGAACACGGCTTTTCTTCTTCAGGGCAATACCCAACAAAAATCCGTCAGCTCTTGGAATGCATAATTGGCACCGGACTTTTTGACCATTGTATAAATTTTCTGGGTCGCGAAAGATGCACTGGCTGATGTCAGTGGTCCGTAATTACAGACGGATTGATGTGCACGGAAGGAGAGTCCTTCTCGAAAAAATAGACGAATTCTGCGCCCCCTTGTTAGCGTCGTTGTTGTCCTTTAAATTCTGACTTGCGGACGCAGAAACGAGTGAATTGGGGAGGAGCAAAGCTCAGGATCTGAAGATGCCCACGAGGCCTAGAAATCTTCCTGATAGAGCTAAATGGAATCCATAAACAAGACAACCACGACACAAGCAAGGCTCGCACAGTTAACGAACAAATCAGGTACTTAGGCGAGATATAAGGGGAAGAAGCGGCATTCTCAACAACCCTACAAAAAACCAGCGACTACCATACTTCCCTTAATCTTACCTACATATAATTCGAAAATTTTGTTATATTAATACAACACCCTGCAGTCAATGTGCTGAACGACAGTTTCTTACCCAAGAATCGATTTTGAGATTTTTGTTCCAATAGAATCTTCAGTTGACGCTGATTATATCGATGTATGATGATCCCTTAAAATATTGCAGAAAAACCAATTTTTGAGCGCCTTCATTTGTGAGAGTTTGAGATGTCCGTCGAGATATCCGCCACAAGTAGCTGCTTGACGTCATCAATCGATATCGCGGCTTGTGGCTGATGTCGCAGTGGTCACCGCGATTTTTCTCAATAAAAGAGCAGCTCAAAAAACGGGTTTTTCTGCAGTTTTGTAAGGAATCATTTATACCATTGTGATCAGCGTCTCATGGAGATTCTTGTGCTATGAAAATCTCAAAAGTGATTTTAGGGTGAGACACTGTCTTTAAATCCTTAAATCTAGAGATTACCACGACTTTTGTGCCACATAGCACGAATTTTGTGCCACATTGTGCCAGAATTAGGATTAATGTGGGTAGAATAGAGTGAATGGAAACTCGGGGAAACCTGACTAAATCCTTGGTGATCTTCTATAGAGTGATTCCCGGTAAATCCGCTGTAAACCGAGCGGTTCCAGTACAAAAGACGACCCCAACTGAATTTTGGGTTAACCTTAAGCGAAATAGGCGCTTTTTGTACACATTTCGAGAGGAGACATTTCATTTCCGCTGAATTTCGGCTTATATACTTGCCATGTTCCCCACAAAACAAAAGGGTTGATCGTACCAATATTCATTTCAAAATGGACCATTTATTTTTAGCTTTTTTTCTTTTCACCCTTCTTTCCGGGCATTTTTTCGCCCCTACAAACAGCCGGGTGCCCCCGCTGAAAAATCACTACGTCTACAGTGAAAAACGACCGTCACTCATCACACGCACAACAGGAGGAACTCATCCAAGCGCAGTGCGTCTCCTCCACTCGGCGCCTTCACAACACAGCAACTGCTGCTGTTTGGTGGCACGTGGAGTGAGCTGAGCAATGTTTGTGAGATTAATGGCCGCCAATAATACGACTGCAAGCTATAAACTCGCTACTGAGGACACGCATATCGAACACTGGCCGGCGGTGCAAAAAGTCGCTGGCGTCGAGGAAATGTCGAAATTACGAGAAAACACGCTGCGGGAGGGAAATTTCTTCCGATTCTAATAGGTAACTTAATAAACAACAGGTAAAAAGTTACCAGAAAGGCACTACTTGTAAGTATCCAGCTGTTGGAAAAGATTAGTGGGTACGTATCTTGTTCGGAAGTAAACATCGAGCCTTGCCATATACAGAGAGTCTTTACAGCTTACTAAGAAAATGCAGTTGCTTTTCTAATCTGACTTGAGATCAAGGAATGTATGAAGGAGAAATGATGTCAGTAACGCAGCAGTCAAATCAAATGTCCTAAGATTTTACACTAACCGGTTAAGGGGCTTGAACTACACCGAAAGTGCAGCTTTCCTTGGCGTCCCCGGGTCATAGACCCTTTCATCAGTAGTTCCCAAGGAAGCTTCAAAAGTGCTTAAGGCTTAAAGCTATACTAAGCAATATGAGAGTGATAGAATCAGAGGTACATGACGTAGTAACAGAAGGAAGGAGTAAGGACCTGGACCGCCTTCCTTTTATATGTCCTATGCCAGTGACCTAGTTATTCAGAAAAGTGCGCCACTACTGCGCCATGTCTCCAATTCTGGTCCTTATTTCATGAACTAAAGGAAGGTGGACCGCGTTATTAAAATCATACTTGCGCAATATGTATGGCCTACATCTAAGCGCGTTACATACTGCTCTGATTATGCATAAAGGAGTCCAACCGTTAGATATACTGGCGAGGCACAACTCAATTATCCTATTTTTAAAGTCCTCAATCCTAGTGCAGGTCTTACCTATTCTAATAACTTCTGCTCTAAACGTATTTGTTATTATGAAACGTGGAATGTTCGACCTACAATTGGGGTATCTAATAATCTTGAAACTATAGTCATCCGTTTTGTTATAAAGACTATGTCTAGTGTATAGTCGTTGTTTATGTTTTCATTTCATCCCCTTGTAAACAGAATCAATTATGAATGACCGTACTAGTAAAAATTCCAATACGTGGAGCCTCCCTTAGCCCTGAATTCACGTGCAAGACCGATGTTTCGTGGGCGGCACCACTGAAAATAGCTGTGGAAAATAAGCTGTCATTTGAGCAAAGGAAAATGGACGCGGACGTCACCATTTCCTCGAAAGCTCTTCGAGGAAAATTTTCGGAAGACGTTTCGTCACAGACTGGCTGTTAGGGCACTTGCGTGAAGTGCCATGAGCAAAATACTGGGGAATTTCTCACACTTCGCTGGCTAAATGGAAAGGTACCAGTAGATGAGCCATAATATATGAGCCTAAGGGAAGAAGTTCAAAAAAAAATTACTAGAAATACCTAGAACATTCTTATGTTTTATTTTGAAGCTTTACTAACCGTAAGGGAACTCTGCATTAGCATCTGCAAAATATTGCTCTTGACACTGCGTTTTTTTTATTTGGCCAGAATTTTTTTGTTACCAATTGATGCAGTAAGCGAGCAGGGCTATGTACAGGCGAATAGTTGCCTCCAATAATTTCAGCCCAGAGTTCCTAGACCTAGACTTCTATTCTCTGTAACACACAGAAAAAAACGAGAAGATGCGTACCGAGGGAACGGACTCTTTGGAATCGGTTCAGCGGTAGATAGGGACGTTGTTTCCGTAAAGCATCGCAATTTCTGTACACATATCTTGGAAAGACAATGTGATACTTGCGAATTCTAATGGAAGAAAGAAGATATTGAAAAATCGCCGACCGATTTTCTGCGCATGCCATACGCTGTAGATAGTGGCGTTATCCCTAGCGCCATTTACCTATCTTCAATGGAACTTCACCTCACCAGGAACAAAATTTCCACCCAAAAATCAATACACTGGTACAGTTAAGGCTTAGCATGAACATAGCACAACGCTGTTGATTAATTTTTACCCGCACTGATTAACGCTTCAGATAAACATGTCCGGAAGGTCTTTTAGGTACTGCATCAATTCACAATTCTGCCTTGTTTATGATTATTGATGCAGATCCCTAGTGGTGTATTAAATAATTAAATAACCAAATGAATAAATAAATAAATAAATAAATAAATAAATAAATAAGTAAATCAACCCTCTCTTTTTGGGAAAGCATAAGTACACTGGTTATTCCACCTTTAATGCCACGGATATGATAAATAGTAGTGTGAAAGAAATACTCAGACAAAATGTCGGAAGGACCGCAGCAGAGAGAGATCTCGACCATGTGATTAAGAAGCGAGAGACACAGAGATAAAAAGAATCGGAAGGACCGCTGCAGAGCAGATTTATGTAGACATCGGTTCGGAAGGACCGCAGCAGAATGCAGGAGAGTGAGAGTGAGCGTTATCAAACCCTTAATACATACGGAGTTCAATTTTGTTGCGGTCAACAAGAAATTGGGCCTTCAGATTAGCCGCGTCAAAAATTGGCTCTAATTGTGAAACAACCGACCTTCACCCAGGTTATCATTTTTGTGTGTGTGGGTACGCCATATGGTGACCCCACTGGTAATATCGGTTCTAGAGCACGTTTTGAGGCACTCGGAAAAGTTTTCGGAAGAACCGCAGCAGTTACTCGGAACGACCGCAGGTCATCTGTCGGTTCTTCCGGTTTTCTGCTGCGGTCCTTCCGAAAAGTTGTCTGAGTAAAACTTTCATTTTCCGTCCACTAATTCCAGAAAACTTGCTTGAAAACTACTCGGTAGTGTTAATAGATTCAGCAAATATCCAATTATCCATGCTGAGAATAAGAACAGAAAGAAAAAGTGGAAACAAAAGAAAAACGAATACCACAGTGTTTCTCATCCTTATACGTTATTCTGGTCTTATATTCTCCAACGGGAAGCGAAGAAGGAAAAAAACATAGTGAAGATTATGAGATTCTGAGAAGTTGAGGAATTCTCCTGTGTTTATATCATCCCTGGGCGTGGGATATGTACCTGGGAGGAATTAACAGCTGAGGACCACCGGAAGAAGCCCTACATAGTGCATGAGCTTTTAGCTTGGCTTCACTATGAGGGGGGGGGGGGCGACAGGAGTTCTATGAACTTTTTTCTTTTCTTTTTTGTTACATTATCAGTATTTATTTATTTATTCATACACCAATAAGGGTGCGCCAATCCAACAAGCACCATGAAAAGGCCAGACTTCAGCAACCAGTAGCCAGTATGATCAATCATAAGTGGAAAAGCGTAGCCAATTGGACAGTATAGATGCTTATATAATACATATATCCTCCAATTTCTGATCTATCGATTTTTGCAAGCATCTGGTGCATAGCGGCAAGTAGTCCGAATAACACAAAAGGGAAAGAGGAAGAGGGGGTAAGCGAAAGATCAACGAACACTCTAGCTCGGTAGGGCATGGGCTCTGACTTTCCAGTAGTCTTAGTAGATGGTCATGCACTTTAAAATTTCACTTCTCAAAATTGTATAACCGTAGAAGAACAACCACGCATTTCGTTTTAATTAAAAAAAACTGATTGTGTGAAGAAAACAATTTTCAAGGAAGAGCAGAAGATCTAAGGAAATAGGAGCGGTATTAGTAGGAAGTTGACGCTTAGAGATTTCCTACGCTGGCGCTAGAGCCATCAATGAGCCTACATAATGAAATCCTACAAAAAAATGTAGCTACGTGCCCTTGGAGCAGAACAACGGAAAATTCCAGAAGTGTCGATTTACTGCGTATGCACTTAGGTGCACCATAAAGTGAAGTAATGTGGAATACTATTGAATAATTGGTGAAAAAATAACAAAAAATGCGAAGAAGTTGAAAGAAATTTCTGAAAAAACCCAACAAGGACAGTCCTAAGGAACTTGGGGAAGGAAAACTTTTGAAATGAAGAAAATTCACCGAAAAATGTTTAACAAGTGGGCGAATTGCCGGATAGAAACCCTTAATTCCATCACGATTTTCCTGGAATAACACAGAAAAAATCGCAGAAAAAGGGTTGACCACCACATAAGAACCCCAAACAAGAAAAATAGATGTGGAAGAGAACCGCGAACATGGAGAAAAATGGAAAATGGTCAGACTACAGGACTAGCTAGGAAGGTTCCAGGAGCAATTGTGCATTCTCAGGATTCCAGGAGCAAAAACCATGGACCACGCGAGATTTTTAGCCTTTTAGAAGCCGAGTAGTATGTTTATAGAGATAGCTCCACACGTGCAAAGCGGGGCAAAGATGACTGGCCTATGGCTGTTTATTCCCGAGTCAAAGTTTGGAACACAAATGCGAATCCAGGAAAAAAATAGAGAAGAAAAAAGGATAACCCTGGCCATCGATGTTGGGGACCAGTTCTCACCGATTATTAGAGTTCTAGTTATAGTTCTGCAAATGATGTAAGTCTTCTAGGAAATGCTTAGACTAAGAACCCAGGAAATTCGCCAGGTGGGCAGCGATCCACGAACGATAGTCGCACGAGGTTCGAAGAGTTGACGATGGCCGAACAGGCGTCAGCAATCAGACACTCGCTGATTAATCGAACGCATGCAGTGTCAGTTCAACGATCATTGGTGGTGATCCGAGCGTAGGGAGGGTGATCTGAGCTGTGAAATTCATTAAGAGACAAATTGAGATGGTCCTGAAGGGAATGAGTAGGTAGGGTAGTGGATAGGTTTGGTATTTCCTGCAGTACCAAGACAGGACGTCGAGAGGGAATGTAGCCAGGTGGGTGGAAAACGCGGATAGAATGATCAGATGGTGATATCCTGCCTTGACCTACGTTTGTGGATCAAGAAATCATCCTGTTCCAGAGTAGTGAAATGGATGCCTACGTACTTCTCCCCTTTTCTTACCGTCTATTAAAATAATTTTTGTGTAACTACGAAAAACGAGGGGGAATATTCAAATTTTTCCTTATAAACAAACTCACATAATCATGTCATTAGTCCAGCTTACTTTGACCAAGAAGCTTCGATTTCTGAGCAGACCATTCTTTATGCTATGCTAAGTTATGGTTTCCATGTGTTGTGTATTAGGTTGGTCCGAAAGTTTTGCACCAACATTTATCCCTCGATTTGGAATTCCTTGGTGCTGAGTTGAAATTCTTCGGCGGTAAAATGTAGTACAATATTCTATTATATTAATTCCTATCTATAAAAATTGACGGACCAGGGTTATGATTTCACGAAACAAAACCAAGCGAAACCAGGTTAGGAAACCAATTTTTTCTGCGTCTCTCAGCGTTACGTAGTCTATGGGATAACTAATCACGCTAGCCATCGTTGTTCTGTATGGTTAGCGTTTCACGAATCCCAGTCCAATTTCCATCCATGAACAAAAATGCCATGACCCTTTGAAACAGTGTAAAATTTTATACTAGACATTTGGACCAAACTATGGCAATGTACTACAAAATCAAAGATATTGAGTTCGAATCCATCTTAAGGTTAAACCTTTGAAATTCACTTATCTGGCTGAAAGGTTTGGAAGTTTGCGCTATGAACACAAGAACTGGTTCCGTGGTTTCGGGACCAGATTACAATCTGGTCCCCAAGCTTGTATCAGACCAGTGAAGGGTTTGAGATCTTGATTCTTACTGTTTGGAATTAAACCTCATATAATGCTGCCGTAATGACCTTCAGCTTGTCCAAGAGAGATCCTGGAAACTTGCATAGAAATAAAATATAAAGAAAAACTCCAGCTCAGGCCAATACCTGCATCGTTTTAATTGTATCTTGATGAGCTTTTTTCAGCCATTTTGATATATTGTCTCGGCAAGATTTCACGGCCTTTTTCTCTTAGTAATAAGTGCTACCCGATCGCTATTAGCGCTGCACAATAGTTGCTCCTGAACCAGTTCTTACTCTGTAACACAGATGACCGTAGTATTTCAAAATCACGCTGATGATTCGCTATTTTCGTGATATATGCACTCTGTTCATACCTTCTTTAATCTAAGAAAGTATGTATTGCCCATTCGATTTTTAGTGCTGGCACCTTTTTCCAAGGTTTTTTTTACAGAAACAGAGCTAAAACCTTGATTGTATTGGTTTTCCAGCCTAGACTTTATCAGCTGTTAAGTAAAAAAAAATAATGTTCCCTCTTATACATGAGAAAAAAAAACAATATTTCTCCTCTCACATAAAAAATGTAACATTGAATGAAAGACGCAGAACACGCCCTGAAAGTGTGCATGCATAACGTCTTCGTCAGCTTACGATATAATCAAAGAGAAACTGAAGCCGTTAAGACGTCGAAGATTAAGCCCTCTGTTTACGATGGAACCTCATTGAAATCGTTGGGCTCGCACGAAAGCCGAAAGAACCGAGTACTTCGCCTTTTCCATCTGTGTGTCCACATTGTCCGGATACAAGACAGTCCATGAGGAAACAAGAGCATAAGTACTTCAGAAAGCTCAAGACTCAGAATCAGAGAAACGATTCAAAAAATCAAAACGCGAATGGCTTTGAAGGGTCTGAAAAAAACACTAGGTGAGCTTTTACTTTGAAAAAAAAATAGAATTAGTTCGTTGTCAAGTGTTTCATATCACAGAGAGCAGCAAGAATAGCTTCCTTGAAAGCAACAAAGTCAGTCTGAAAAATCGGCTCGAAGGCAAACGGTGCGAAAGTTATGGCGTCATTCTGCAGATTGTACGAGCAGCCGTATCTATCAAGAACCCGAGAACCATAACATAGAAAGCTGTCAAGGTCATCTAAAGATCTACAAAGTCATTAGTAAGACTGAGGATATAGATGACTCACAAAAAGCGATAGATTACGTGAGCAATTGGTCAAAAACTTGGGAGCTCCCACTGGCAGTCGACAAAAGCTGCGTTCCACCGATAGGAAGGGGACCTTTCAATCCCTCCTATCAACTTTCTGGTCGGGATCTGAGATGTGTCATAGAGGTGAGTGATTTAGGCTTCCTAATAAATGATAAACTAAAATTTGCCTCTCACTGTAGAATGATAGCATCTAAGGCGCACCTTCGAACGTACAGGATCTTCAAGGCTTTAAAGACAAAAAACCCACAGATACTTATAAAAGCTTTTAAAACATATGTTCGTCCTATCGTTGAACGTGGCACTACGGTCCTCAGTCCATTCACGAAAAAAGACATCGATTTGTTGGAAAGCGTCCAAAATAGTTTCACTCGTAAACTTATGCTCCGACGCAGCACTGTCAGATACAGTCTTATTCCAAATGGCTATGAAAGGCGTAAGCAACTCGGATTATTTGGTCTCCACAGCAGAAGGCTAAAGAATGACTTGATTATGGCATTCAAAACTCTTAAAGGAGAAATGTCAGATGAAGCTAGAGATTTCTTCGATCTCACTCCCTCCAGAACAAGGGGTGCTCATTTCAAGCTAAGGGTTTTGGTAGCAAAAACAGGTTAGATCCTAATTTTTTTCTCAAAGAGTAGTCTCCGCTTTTAATTCGATTTTGGGGGGTAATGCGCTGTCAACGTCGCTGCAGTCTTTCAGAAAATTAGCGGCTCGTTCAGTGGTTTCGCATTAGAACACATGTCAAAATGTGACATGTATTGTATCACTTTGAATGATTGTACGCTTCTCTTGTATAGTACTATTTAGCTTTGTACATCCACGTGCAACTGTGCACGTCTACAGATAAAGATAAAGATGAAGGTTATCAGGCGAGGTGGTGACCTGAAAATGCCGTTGTTCTTCTTTGTTTGCTTTTGGTAGCAAAGAATGTAGGGTACCTGGCCAGTCGACAGCGGGAAACGCAAGAGTTCATCCCACATGGGATCACGAAAAATCTCCGATAGTTCTGAGATTTCACCGGATACTAGCGATTGCCTGGCCGATACGAATAAGGCCTATAGGCGGTTGTCGATGCCAAGACCGGCTTTGATCTAGAAGAAAACTCTGGTAAATTTTAAAACACTACAGTTGGTTAGCTTCTCTAACACGTAGAGCCTTAGAGATGGAAATCTCCGGAAAACATTCTAGTGGCACACCGGAAAAACGGTGGACGGATGCTGTATACAAGAATATGAGAAAAATAGGAGTCACAACGGATGACGCACAAGATCGAGCTCTATGGCGAAGTAGAACCAGAACAGCGGACCCTGCGAATGCGCGGGACAAACGCTAGAGAGAAGAAGTGCTGAACTCGTGTAAGATGAAAAGTGTGACATAAAACTATGCGATCAGGCTGCTACAACTGTCTCCACGGTGCAACTAAGGAAGCCATATGCAGATCTGTAGATTCCACCAAGATAACCATTCTTCGTCATCATAATGTATTTGCGGTCTGATGTGGACCGACAAATCCGAAAACTAATATACACCTAAGGCTCGACTCCGCAGTAATACAACAAAGGTTTTACACGATGTGGGGAAATGAAAGATGGACTCTCCCAATAAATGTTACGTTGTTTTACCATCAAATGAAACACGATTCCGTGTTCCACTTCAATGAAGACAAGTATAAAAGCATTTTGTGTCTCACATACATTTTCTTATGCATTTTGTGTCTCACATACATTTACCAGGCCTAGGCCCATTTATCAAGGTGGTGTGCCAAGATTGGGAGGCCTCTACGGCCGTTGGAATAGCTGCATTAGCTGCGGCCGTCCTTACGTATCTGTTTGGACCAGTCTTTCTCATCGCAATAGTAAGATTGAGTTTTTGTGCCTCTGCGTGCATGATAAACACTGTGGCCAACGTGTTCGGGTCTGTGGTACAGATCATCAAGCAGTCGCTATAGCGAATCTGCCGCTCCTCTAGTTCTGGAGAGCTATGCTAGTCGTGTTTTGGCACGACTCGTTACTGCGCATTCCTAGCTGACTTCATCTGCAATCGCCTCTACCACACCTACCCAAACGTAAGAGTGCGTTCCTTTGCTTTTTGAAGATCCAACTATGTCAGATCGCCAAATAAATTTGGAATGTGCTATCCCCTCTGAGTCGAAATCCACTTCAAAACTTCTCTCTAAACCTCCTTCTCTGCAAAGCCTTGTGACAGCAGCGTCACAAACATGTTGCCCGACTTTTATACGGGTGGTCCGTGAGAATCCCTTTTCAGTTGTGTAAAATGCCGCAGCTGACCCGAACTTTCGCATTACACTAGGAAATAAGTTGATGATTTGAACTGTTATAACACAACCGACAACAAAGATTCCCGTTCAACACGTCATCCACTCGGTGAATGTGTTGTTCTTCGTAACCACACCGGCATCCACCACTCCTCCACGTCGCTTCCTTCAGAAGCCCGAGATTTTCCCTCAATCTGGGAGATTGTGCGGCAGTGCGGTGCGGTTTTAACAACGCTGTTTTGGAGACTGTTGTTGATCAACAGCAATGATTCTTGTTCACACCTAAACTTTGGGGTGTCATGTGCTGTGTTGCGCAATCACAGCATACTCTGCCTTTCGTCCACGTCGCTGCTTCACAAACCCAAAATTTTACCTTGCTTTTGGTGATTTTGCTGCAGTGCATCGCGGTTTGACCAACACACATACATTTACCGCGCATACCCACTCACGTGACATGGGGGATTACACTGCCGCTATAGTCCTCGAGGAGTGTAGCACCCTGCGTCGCCGTCGCTGGCAACTGTGAGGCCGATCCGGATTGACAATGGGCGGCGCGTCGCGGCGGCCCCCGTCGCCGATGTTGGCGACGGGCGATCGCGAATTTTGGCGACCGAAGGTCGCTGTCATCGCTGGCGACTGTGAGCTCGATGCGCATTGATTGTGAGCAGCGGCCGCCGCCACCGGCAACGGCGACACAGGGGCATACTCGTCGAGGAGTTTAGCAGCTACATAGAGTGGATGATAACAACGATTACAAAGCAAAACCGAGAACGAGAAAGCCGCGCATTCCCAGTTCAGCTGAGGAACTTGGCACAAAGTTGCTGTTATGTTTGCCCTTCCTTTTGCATGCAGGATAAGTGCTGCCATCAGGCAATGTCTCAATTGAGCCCAGCTGTACGATGACGTTTCTGTGGTTAACATCACCAACTAGAACATCAAACGTCAGCTGATCCGTAACAGACTTTATGAAAAAGGCTGTGTATTAGATAACTGCGCGACTTGTCCTCACAGAAAAGTAGGACGGTGCGAAAATAGGGGTAATTTACAATATCGAATGCCTGGTTTGTCATGCACGATATAAAGGGTAGACCGGTCGACCACTATATGTACGCATAAATGAACTACTGGCGAGTAAAAAGCGGAAGAGTTCAGTAACACCTCCGGGAAAGCATGGCAGAGAAGATCATAGTGGGAACGACTTCGACGTGAAATGTAGTATTCTAGCGTAAGAGCAGCAGAAGTCTGCTAGTAAGGCCCTCGAAGCGTGTTGGATTTCTGCCCAAAATCCTCGAATGAGCAGCAGGAATGAACATTTGCCAATTACCAGTGATCTCATGCCTTTTTTGTCCTTATGAGAGTTATAAGGTCAGCAAAGATTACTCATCCTTGCATATCAACACCAGTAAAGCTGAGTATGCTACACTCGCTTGCTATTAGCGGTCTGTTGCTGCTTGAGCGGAACAACATTACCGTTGTGATCGTGGATCACTTGGTGAGCATTGCCTTAGGTTGGAATCTCACAGTGATCTAGCCAATACGAATTGAATGCGCTGGGAGGAGAGGTGTTTGACGGATTAGATTGCTAATCAAAAACACTTCAAGCCACTTTCAGGCCTGTGAAAACGACGCAAAGTCGAAATGTCGACCAAAATAAAGTGCTCCATTAAAAACCTGTGTGGCAAAGTATCACATATCAATATTAACCTGCTCAGTGTATAATGTTAACATTGTTAGTCACATTTGCATGGTTCTATGCGTCCATTAGAGCTTTCCCGTTAGGGAATGTCTTGCTATTAAACACGTATGTCTTTGTTAGAATATGAAAGGGTAGTGTCTCACTTCAGAATCTACCTCGAAATTTTAGGTTGAAAAAAGAAACTCGAAAGGCGATGGTTTGGATGCGGCTAAGTGATGGGGTAGACGAAGTTGGGCGCAGATTTATTCGCCCTGCACACAGTAGATAGACAATACAATATACAGTCGGGAGGACCTTTTATCTAGATAGAAATGGGCTGACCCGCTGTGGAGCTGTTGTGCAAAAGTGCCAATGGATATAACAAAGGAGTGCCGCTCTAAGGGTCGACCCCGACTGTTCAACTGTCACTCAAGATTGAGTGATTAGATACCTAAGTACAACTCCTGCTAAGAAATGGCTCATGGGTCAATGTACAACTGATCTTTGGTTCTTAAACTTATATGAAATATATGGTTGATGATCTATAAATCATCAACAGATGGTGTTCACAGTGGTATAAATGATTCGTGAAGAATGTGCCAAGAACCTAATCTTAATATGTAGGAAAGTCGTGGTATCAGTCGAGAAATCTGCCAGAAGGAAGTACTGGGTGCGTCATTAGCAGAAAAGTAGCCTTGAAGCAGCTGTCTCAAGGGGCCTCCCATGAATTCCACTCAGATTAAGAGAGCCAAAAACAGGTTTTCAACTGGCCTGTGACCTTTTTGATAAGGAGTCTTCTGGTATGAAGATTTCAAAATCGATTCTGAGGTAAGACACCGCCCATAATGACACGTTTTTATTCTGAGGTGTCTAGTTATAACGCTGCAGCTGAATTTATGAACCTTCACAAAGCGTTTATAAACACGTCATTGTACGAAGAAATTGCAGTTGGGAAACGTCGTTTCTCAGTTTTCCATTTTCTATAAACTAAAAAACCTTCTCACTTTCGAATGACTACGTTACCATTCCGGCCTAGCCTTCTCTTAATGTTTGCACTGCTCAAATGAAACTACCAGTGGCGTACACAGAAGAAGGAGGATTATGAAAAATAATTGAGGTCGTCGCCGTTTTGGGGACCCTGTGGAAAAATACTGATTACAGCTATTAAACTAACTGTAGTTATTAAATGATTAATGATAATTATTTTTTAAAAGGAGGACTCACTCAGGTGATGAAGAGCGCAACCAATGCGAAAAACGTATCATAATGGTGTTCATAGACTTTACAGCTTCTAGTAGGGTACATCACCCTGCTCTATGGAACGCACTGGCGGATGAAGAATGTTTCTCACAAGCGAGGATGTTTTGCTCATCATAGGAACTAAGGTGTGGAGAAGATTTGTGTAAAACCTTTCTACAATGGCTTTTATGTTACGATGGATGGATGTAATGACTTCCTCCTCATTCGGTAGTGCGATCAGCGCTATGTTATAGTCATGGGGGTCTCTTCTACTCTTCTTCAAACTTTTTCGTCGTTCTGTTGCCTCCGAAACCGTCTTGCACCTGTACCTTCTTGGATCAAGCTCTCCTGCAGCTGTCACTGGCAACCAACTGCTCGATGTGGGATGCGTATGGATGAAGGGTAAAATCTCTTTTCTTGAAGAGTGATTCCTTGGTGGCCTACAAACAACGTTCCACGTTTGTTGTTTACGGTGCTGAGGTGGGCTCAGCACACGCTTTTTGTTTCGTGATTCTCAGTTGGGATCTGCATAATGTGCCACTCTAGTTCACATAGGGCCTCCTTGAAAACGGTACCGTCATACAGGACTACTCTCCTTCCATCTTAGCGGTGACAGATGCTTTTCTTTATATTGCTGCTGAATCGTATTTTACAGGAGAAATTGATCCGATCCACAGCAGATAGATGACAGATGACACTACTTGGTATAGCGGAATAGTAGAGACTTGTTGAGTCTGTTTCTACCGGGCAGCGCCACATCAGCTTATGTTTCCATGGGTGTTGAAAGTAGCTGTTGTCAATTAGGGAACTGCTGAGCGTAGCAAATATCATTTTATCTATATCATTTTCTGTACTCCTTTATGTTCGGCATACTCTGAATTTAATAGTCACCAGTCCCCTCGCATTCGTGTATACATGTATTCCCTCCTCCCCCTTCCCCCTCCTACTGTCGACGCACCACTCACACAGTTGTGGACTCGTCCAGCAACGTTCCCCTACTACTGAACGCTAGCGTATCGCTTTTATAATATTAGGTTGTTACATAAATTGCCGCTGTTTTGAAATTTTCGGCAAAAAGGCCCATTAAAAATTTAATAATAACATATATAAATCGTGGTATGCGCCGCAAAAGTAGATCGACTTCTGCCGTTTTTAAAGCAGGAGTTTGGCATTGCTACTTTAGAATTCGGTGAACTAAGGGGAGAAGAAGGGGGTCGGGTAGTTGTGGATGTCACAAACTTTGGCAAATCGATTTTCGCACGGTAGATATTCTTGTGATCCGACAACTGAGGCTCGGATAGAGAAAGATTTGCGCTACATAATGCGCATCTAAGAATTTCTCAGTGTGCCCTCCGCCTTTGCAAAGAGTTCGGTAATCAAAATGAATGCTCCCTTCGCATGTAATACTGATTTTTACTTATGTGCCTCACAGGTTGTTATGAACACGTTTTATTTTAGCCTGACGTTTCGACCTCACGTCGTCTTCAGAGGCCTGAAAGTGGCGCAAGGTAATGTTATTTTACGAGCTGCCCCACCAAACTCTTCCTCTCCCACTGCATTCAACTCATTTTAGCTGGAGCACTGTGAGATCCCAGTAGAAGATGGGATTTACCACGTGTTCCACGAAACTAGCGGAGATGGTCTTCCGCTCCAGCAAGAACACAATAGATACCGCTACTAGTGAGCGAACGAGAACCACTCAGCTCTACTGATGTTACTGTTGAGCTTAAGTAGTCTTTGTAATCTTTAACAACCTCCTGCTTTATATATGTGTATTCTAATGCCGCCGTCTAATTCGGCTTACTATGGGTATCTACAAAATCTATCTACAAAATTACAAAGACTACTTAAGCTCAACAGTAACATCAGTAGAGCTGAGTGGTTCTCGTTCGCTCGCTAGTAGCGGTATCTATTGTGTTCTTGCTGGAGCGGAAGACCATCTCCGCTAGATTCGTGGAACACGTGGTAAGTCCCATCTTCTACTGGGATCTCACAGTGCTCCAACTAAAATGAGTTGAATGCACTGGGAGAGGGAGAGTTTGGCGGGGTAGCTCGTAAAATAACATTACCTTGCGCCACTTTCAGGCCTCTGAAGACGACGTGAGGTCGAAACGTCAGGCCAAAATAAAACGTGTTCATAACAACCTGTGAGGCACATAAGTAAAAATCAATATTACAAGCAAATCATGCCCAGGTTTTACGAAGAAAGGACATGGAATCTACAGCTCCCTTCGCAGTGTGGCAAAATGGCGAGATTTTCACAGAACCCTTAGAACTTCCCAAGAAATTCTTCAGGTTGGGGTCCGCAACTGTTTGATGTTTCCAGTCACAGCAGAAGAAATTCCATTTCAAAATGACCTAACTCTAGAGAGAAAAAAGGCGTAATCAAAATTTCGGGTCACCAAGTTTGATGTCTCAGTTTGAGACCTCCTGAGAGTAATATGAAGAGACAAGGTATCAGGGAGAATAAGAATGACCTTGACATTACTCCACCCGAATTTGATAAGCCTAGTGCAGCAGTATGGTATAACCAGTCTGGCCGTCCGGCTGACGCCGGACTTCCAGACTTTTCTTTATGCTCGCTTCGCTCGCATGACTTCACCTCGCATCCATCCTAGAAGAATAATGGGCATGCAGATTTCGCTCCCTTTTCCCTATATGCCTACCCATAAAAAATGGACTGATCAAAGAGAACTGCTTCCGTCTGTCAGAGTAATTTAATCATTCTCTCGGGTGAAATAGCTAATCGTAGCTATATGAAATCGACTCAACCTGGAATGAAGACGGGAAATGGTTTATCATTCTTTGTTTGCTGCGAATGATCCATTGATAACAATCAGCATGAACATATAAAAGAGGACAGAGCGGTGTGTTCAGACACAAATGGGGTTAGATCACGCAGGAGAGTACGTGATGTGGGCAGAACGGCATGGGTGGTGTAAGAGTCACTGCTGAGGCCGGGCCCTTGGTGCTTTCTCACTGTATTTAGGCGCCAGAGGACAACTTGAACCAAGATCAACCTGACTGAGAGACTTTCCTCGCTACTTTGCACCGGCTCGACCCGCTCGCAGGCGTTTATCCACTTTTGGACGCCGGCATACCTTTATCACAGCGGCGGACCCGTATCCCCCCACTTTGAGCGCCGGCGTACCCTTATCACAACGGCGGACCCGACTCCCCCACTTTGGACGCCGGCGTACCTTATCACAACGGCGGACCCGACCCCCCCCCACTTTGGACGCCGGCGTACCCTTATCACAACGGCGGACCCGTATCGCCCCACTTTGGGCGCCGGCGCACCAACGGTGGACCCGTCGCGTGGCGCTATCACAGCTTCCCGGCAGCGGCGCACCTCTCCCTCAACAGTGGACTCGTTGCGTAGCGCTATCACAGCTTCCAGGCGTCGGCGCACCCCTCCCGCAACGGTGGACCCCTTGTAGAGCTCTAGGCCACGCACCCTGAATTTCGTTTCAGACACACACACGGAGTAAGCGCTTTATTATAAGTCATGATTATTATTCATGATAGTGCTGCTACCAAATTGGCCTTTCTGAAGAATTTATTCCAAAATTAATTACATTTTCAAAACGAGGCAGAAAAATAAGCTTCACATTCAGGAATGTTCGCGAGATCATGCGCTTCAAAACAATATATGGACATATGCGAAATTCTATCGGTAATCAATTATTACAAGTGTCCAAAAATTCCAAGCAAAAGCAGAGGAAACTTATGGAATAACCTAATAGTAACCCGTCTCCCATCATTTTTCCAATGCCGGCGCCGGTGCAGCCCTCATCCCTACTATTCTCCGTCCGCCAGGTTCATCCTCTTCCTCTTGAAGGGATCGTGCCCTCCTCTTCCTTTTTATAAGGTCCAGTGATCACAGGCCAGTACCACTCATTCCAACTGGGGTCTAAACAAGTTTCGGTTACTAAAAGGACTTAACATGTCTGAAAATGACAAAAGTGGGCCGAAGGACCTGTAAATCAAGGTAAAATCCAAACTTTGAAACCTTTTAGTACATAACTCGACGCTCGACGCGCTGAACACGATGGTGCAGGTATTTTCCGTTTTTGATGGCTGGTTCTCGTGTACAGACTCACACACACACACACACACACACACACACACACACACACACACACACACACACACACACACACACACACACACACACACACACACACACACACACACACACACACACACACACACACACACACACACACACACACACACACACACACACACACACACACACACACACACACACACACACACACACACACACACACACACACACACACACACACACACACACACACACACACACACACACACACACACACACACACACACACACACACACACACACACACACACACACACACACACACACACACACACACACACACACACACACACACACACACACACACACACACACACACACACACACACACACACACACACACACACACACACACACACACACACACACACACACACACACACACACACACACACACACACACACACACACACACACACACACACACACACACACACACACACACACACACACACACACACACACACACACACACACACACACACACACACACACACACACACACACACACACACACACACACACACACACACACACACACACACACACACACACACACACACACACACACACACACACACACACACACACACACACACACACACACACACACACACACACACACACACACACACACACACACACACACACACACACACACACACACACACACACACACACACACACACACACACACACACACACACACACACACACACACACACACACACACACACACACACACACACACACACACACACACACACACACACACACACACACACACACACACACACACACACACACACACACACACACACACACACACACACACACACACACACACACACACACACACAAATGAACTGCCAATTATTAAGAAGTAAGAATATACACTCTAGAACTTTATACCTACACACATTTATTACGCTGTTTGAGACGGACTTTGAGAAGAATAGTTATCATTTGATGTGAAAAATTAGTACTAACATTTCTTTCAATACTGTTATGACGAGTTGAGACTGCAGGTATGTCGTCTCGCTCGGAATCATAACTTCGGATGGAACACAAACGTAACATATTTGCAGAAATATTGCAGCGAAGGCCTACGCAACACCCACTGATATGGCCTTGGGCTAAACAAAGAGCTAATTTGCATAGACTAGGACACTTGCACGAGCGCGCATAGTACAGGGTGGTCCACATGAAGTGTGACGGGCGATAGAAAATCCATTCTCTTGGAGGATGCTGTAATTCTTTGGATCAAGGGAAACGCTGAGGACATTGACTTAACCTTCCAACAAGATTGGGCAGCAGCGCACGGAGCAGTGAAGACAGTGGGATGGAGTGAGACCAATCTTCCGGATTTCTGGATCACGGATGTTTGGTCGTCAAACTCGCTCAATCTCAACCCTCCGATTTTGCCAGGTGGTCCCTCTTGGAGCAAAAAGTTAGCTCTTTTAGACACAAGTCACTGGATCCACTGAAAAGACGAAAGTGGTCGTCGGAATAGGTTGCGCGCATTCTCGAAAATTACTGGAAGGGATTGGATGTTCGCATTAAAGCTAAAGGCGGTCATTCGGAATGTTATGTGTGGGGTCTTATGCGGAATTTCGCTGCCTATTGAATGAAAGTAAAAGCTTCCTATTTGAATTGACTGGTGCGAACCTGTAGATCATTTTTTGCGTCACATTTCATGTGGACCACCCTGTACTGATGTGGCGGGATCCAAAAACGCAAAGTGACGCGCATTCAAACACGGGGAAGCAGCAGCACTATTTCGCAGATTGCAAGTACGTGCTGCACCTTTGCTATCACTCCTACCCATTCTACATCCCTCAAAACTCTGATATCTGCCACAATTTTAAGCCGGAATTACTTGCATACTGTCTTTCAGTAGAAATTTGGAATTTTTCAATAATAAAGTAAATGACTCGTAGCTGATAGCTCGAGAGATTGCAAGGCAATGTGACATTAGTTATGCCTCTGTCTTGGATCAACCTATAAGTCTCAAAGCTTTGCAGGAGCTCGGAAGGATTCTAAGATCCCCTGGTCCATTTCAGAGTGGGAAAGATGGTTGCCTTCTTCCAACTCCTCGTGGTGATGTCTGTACTGTCCGTGTCTACAACCCATGACAAAATTCGAATAAGAGAAGGAGGCTGGAAGAAATTTAGCAGTTTTGAGTACAAGGTAATATCGAAAATGTACGGAGGATTGGTTTCATCTTCCTGTTCAGGTATACTCCTCGTGGGAAAAATTTAATTTCGTTGAAGCAGAGGCTTACTGTCGCAATAGAAGTGCGCATTTGGTTTCTATCCATAGTGATGAGGAAAGCGAGTTCGTGAACAGTAAGTTTCAGAAGTTTTGAGCTACACAGCGGAACGTTTGTCAAGGGCAAGTGTTGCAGATTTGTTAGGGACTAGTAGACATCTAGTATGGATTGGCTTGGTGCACGATGATATGGGCAGATTGATGGCCTGGACTGACGGTTCACCTTTCGACTACGTTCGGTGGAGTTATGGTCATCCCGTGAGCGAAGATTCCGATGCCGCCGCTTTTGTAAGTGTTCGTATTTGCTAAACAGGTTATCTCATCCCGCGTTTTGGTTATTCACCATGTTAATATTTACCTTCCCGCAATTCCGCGCAGCCCAACTAGCGATGTTTGCAATGCTCAAAATCTCATTAAACACAGTTTCGCACTGCTCCACCTGGCAAGGCCACGCCATGGTTAACCAATCATGGTTAATTGTTCGAACATGTTGTACCACTCTGTACATTCTACTGTTCCTATATCCTAAGCCTATCCTTAGAATCGGTGGGCTTACCCAGACGTTAAACTTCCGCTGGTCGACGCTCGACCTCCAGGACATCGAGGATGCCGGCAACTTTGTCCACCAGGTCGATTCGCCGGAGAGATGGAGGAAGATCATCGAGGTTTCAGAAATACCCGATAATTACAATGCTCCGGGGTCTCTTATCCGCCTCAATCCCCTCAACCACCAATTGCGAAAGCTTAGATTTGACGTAAAGCACCATCCGCTCTATGATAGGATCAGAACATAAAGTAGAATTCCTTTCGAGGAGAGAGGATAAAATCTCACTGACAGTGCTTTTACTGAAGTCAAGCGATCCCTCAAGATTTGCAGTACTAACTGCAACAGACTGAAAGGACGCCGATTCAGTGAGATTTACATTTTTACTTTTTGGACGCGTGGATTTGTAAGGCATTGCTGATGAAATATCACAGGCGAATCAATGCACTGTTGGTGCGAGCGGGAGAGTAGAAATTGAGGTATATATACTTACTTTGATACTTTGATGGCCCATCTTCACTGTTGGATTGGTCTTCTCAGTGTGGACCACATTCGCTCCAGACTCTTCTATCTCGGGCTGCTCGCATCCAGTTTGTTTCTTTCTGCCTAAACGACTTGGAAAATGTGTCGGACCAGCGCGTGAATGGTCGGCCGAGGGGTCTTTTCACGTTCAGTGGAGTCCATAGAGTTGTTCTGGTACTCCATCTGTCGTCGGTTCGGCGCAAGACGTGTCCTGCCCATCGGTGCTTTGCAGATGCCATGTGTTGTATCGGGTCTTTGATCTTTGACTCTTTCCTCAAGTCTTCGCTGGTGAGGCCACTTTTCCACTGCTTACACCTGTTTGTTCGCAGTAAACATCTTTCTGACGCCCTGTGTATCGTCCTCATTGCAATGGAAATGTTTTTGTTGTCCGTCCATGTTTCAGTAGCATAGCACAGTGCAGGAAGTACTGTGCAGTCATATAGATGGGCTCGCAGATTCGTGTCCTTGATTTGATTTGTTGTTTCCCGGATAGTGTCCATGGCCGCCCAAGCTGCTTTTCTCCTCCGTCCAATTTCTCCTTTCAGCTCATTCGTAATATTTACTTCGCGTCCCAGGTATACGTAGCTGTCCACTTTTTTCAAAGTAATTCCATCGAGCTGCACTTCCCCGTCATCACATCATTGATTCGCCATCATCTGTGTCTTCATGTTCATTTCTAGCCCGATGGCCTTGCCAGCTTCGTTCAGCTCGTTTAGTAGTTGGTTCACCTCCAGGGTGTTGTCGCTGATAAGGACGATGTCGTCTGCAAATCGCAGATTCGAGAGCTTCGTTCCGTCGATCGTGAGTCCTTTGTCTTCCCAATTCAGTCGAGACATGGCATATTGCAGTGCGGACGTGAACAGTTTTGGCGAAATAGTATCACCTTGTCGGACACCTTTTTCGATTGGAATGTGTAATTTCTTATCAAACAACTGAATCGTCGTCGTAGTTCCAATGTTACACTGTTCAAGAATGTTCAGGTAGGCTGGGTCCACTCTGCATGTATGAGCGCGTTAAGGACGGCATTCGTGTCGGCGGAGTCGAAAGCTTTTCTGTAGTCGACGAAAGTGAGGATTAAAGGCATCGTGTATTCCCTGCACCTCTCGATCAGCTGGATTATGGTGTGGATGTGGTCCATACAGCAAAAGCCCTTCCTGAACCCTGCCTGTTCTGTCGGTTGGTATGCATCAAGCATGCCTTCTAGCCGGTTCAGGATGATCGCCGTGAATACTTTGTACGGGATAGACAACAAAGCAATGGGGCGGTAGTTTTCGATTTCTTCTTTGTCGCCTTTCTTGAAGATCAAAACTGTCCTGGAACATTTCCACTGTTTAGGTATGACACCAGCTTCGAGGTAGGACGTAAAATGCTCCGCCAGGAGTTTGTGCATTGTATATCCTCCGACTCTGAGCAAATCTGCTGTGATGCCATCGGGTCCTGGGGCCGTCCCCTTTTTCAGCGACTGAATTGCGTTTCTCACTTCAGAGACCAGAATGTTTGGCGGCTTTTCTTCTGTGGGGGATGGGCGTCTTGGAACATCCGTTGTTGAACGATACAGATTCGTGTAAAACTCCGTTACAATGCGTTCTATTTCCGTTCTCGCCGTTTTGGGTGTTTCATCTTTGTCCTTCAGACACGTTGTTACAGCAGAATAGTCTGTGAGCTCTCGTCGGCATCGTTCCAGGCTTTTCCTCTGGACAGCTGTCGAAAGCAGCTTACTTTTGCGGTGTTCTCTCAGGGATTCTTTCATGGCTATGCGACAGGCTTTATTGATGACAACCTTCTCAAAGTGCGTCGCTGCTGGGTCTCTTCTGACTTCACCTCTGCGACGGAGTAGTTGTTTAGCCTTCTCGTTCAGCCTTTCCTCCCTCTGTTTATGGTTCGTCATAGCTGCTTTAGCACAGAATGCTAGTCCTTTCGCTAGTTCGTCGTAGTCCGCCGTGGGGTCTTCTATCTTTCTCCAGGGATACATATCCATGGCCTTCTGCAGTTCTTGTTCATCATACTCAGGAGAGCGCACGGGTGGGCCACGATGTCTGTCTCTTTTGAATATGCGATCATTCAGTCTTATCTTCGCTCGGAGCAATCTGTGGTCGGATCCGCTGTCAAAGGAGGGTAGTACCGTGGTGTCCATTAGGCTCCATCTTCGGTTCGTGAGGACGTGATCCAGTTCCGAGTGAGTTTGTCCATTCGGACTTTCCCAAGTCCAACGTCTGTGTTGGGGCTTCTCGAAGATTGAGTTTCCATGAAACAGGTTACACGAAGACATCAAATCAAGCAAGCGGAGGCCATCATCATTCCTAGCTTCATTTCCGTGTCTTCCTAATCTCCAGTTTCCGTCGCTTCCATTTCCCACAAGTGCATTGAAGTCTCCACATATATACTTGTAATAGGACTTTTCTTTTTTGACTGTTGCTTCGAGCTCGGTGTAGAAGTTGTCTTTGTCCTCTTCACTGGCAACAGAGTTCGGAGCGTAGCAGTTTACAATGGTGATGGTGGCATTTTTCGTTGTTCGCAATCGTAGCACTGCAATTCGCGGGCTTAGGATTTCGTGCGAGTGAATGCTGGGCTGAACTCTTGGATGTATCATGAAACCGACACCACCGAAATTCTTTCCGTCAATCTTTTGTCCCAATATCACTAGTTCGTCGCTTTCCATTTTTCTGGCATATGGGGTTTTCGTCTTTGTCTCCTGTAGGCAAACGACGTCGTACCTAATCCTCTGGCATAGGCGGAGAAGAGTTCTTACGTCTGCGTCGGATGCGGCTGATCGGCAGTTGTACGAGCAAATGTCCAAGTGTCCAAATAGTTTGTGGGGGTTTCCAGTGGCGCCCCGTCCTGGTCCTCTTCGTCCTCGATAGCGGCATCTACGGGCGCCGTGAGAGAGCATATCCGATTTCGGGCCGGCTTCTTCTTTTTAGCGAATATCGTGGCGTGTCTGGTGGCCTGGTTACCCTCGCAGTGCCTTGCCGGAGCTATCCAAGGGCCGCCCGTTCTGGCACTAGAGTGTAGTGCTTTGCGAACTGCGTGGCCGTTTGTGCCGTTGGCCGTCTTCCAGGGATGGACCCCAGTTGACGTTTCACCCCATCACCGCGTTGAGGTGGCACATGATGGGGTATATACATACATATATACAGGGTGACAACAAAGTCTTTGGCCATACTTTGCAAGTCATAAAAATTTCTGTAAGTTAGACAAGGGAACCAAAATTTAGTATGAGTTAACACAATGTATGAGCTTCGGAAACCACTATTAAGATTTTGACCAAACCTCCAGCCTTCCCGGTATAGGCCTCAAAACCCTCACGATCCGCATTACCTAAAGTCCGCACCTCCTGAGGGTAAACTCAACCCTACAACTCTCACAGGGTTTCACCGATAGGTCCCATAATTTTATAGAAGCAAGCTAAATTAGTGTGTTATGAAGCAGATATACAGAAATACCCAGATATGTTGGTCAAGGAGTATGAGAAATATTTCGAGAATGTGTCATAGTCACCGAAGTGACCTCACAACCAATGTCTTATGAATTTTTCTTCAAAAGCAGTTACAAAGTTGCTTCAAAAGGTCCCTCCCATGCATATAATGTGCGGTTGGGACTTAGCAAAAAAACACAATGATGGATTCCTCCAACGATACTCCAACGATACTGACTTCCCCTCTGTGTTTTCCCGAAAACTGCCACAGATGAACACTTGGTGGTTTTTGCTCCAAAGAAGGACTACAATAGGAAATATTGCTAGTAATAAAACTGCCTTCACTTAAGATCATTGTCGAAAAATTAATGCCTTCCAATTTGTTCTCTACCGAAATTTTCTGGCAAGAAATCAAGGCAGACCTCATCCGGCGGCCACGCTGATGGCTGGCGCACCACTTTCAGGACTAAATACGCTCCAGCTGCCGACATCTTTGCGGTAGAAACCTGTACTTTTGGTGGAATATAGAGAACACTTTGGGCATTATTAGCAATGTTTTTCATTGCAGTTCTCTCTTGCAGCAGAGGGTTACACCAACTAATGCGGTGATATGCTGACATTTTGGATAATTCCTTTCGAAAATTATCTTAGCCAATAATATAGTTTAGAAATCGCAGGAGATGCTCAATTTTGAATCAATCTGAAGCGCTTCAATAGTTTTTCGGCGGAAAGTGAGCAGAGGATGGGAAGAAATAGAACTTTCCACCACGCTCTGTAGGAAATGAGCAACCGCACTTTCGCACTACTTTACTTTATGATGCTGCCATTTTACTCAAAGGCTTTGACACTGTGTCAAATACTAAAGATATGTTGGTAGCGACATATGCAACACAACAAACAGCATTGCCGCTAATTGTTTGCCGATGTTGCCGGTTTTTGAAACATCATGTTTTATTGACTTTTTAGAAAAAGGAAAACACATGGAGAAATGAGTAAATAACCATCATGTACTACCAATCTTTGCCTATTTTTGGGAAGCGTTTCGACGCCCTCGGCTTAGACTCGAAAAAGTTGCTCACCCAGCAATCCAAGTCATCTTCATCATCGCACGCTCTCTCTTGCAAGGCGTTGGACAGGGTCAAGAGGAGTTGATAATCTCACTCTTATAAAGGGTGGACGAGCAGGGTCCCGCAAGAATTGGATCGTGTCGTAATTCGGACCCTTTCCTGCAATTTTTGCGGCCACTCTATGCAGCCGCTGACACTACAGGTCGATCGTGAGCGCATTGTAGCGTGGCAGTACCTAGCAGTGTATGATGTCTTTGCAGTCATACCAGGTACTGATCATAACGTCCCGAGGGTGAAGACCTGCCTTTGTCCGCGGCTCATGCTGCTCATCCTTGTCAAACCAAGGTGGACTGCGCATATTGTTGACGAACAGACACCACTTCTCATCTACTGTGAATACGGGCTTCATCCAGTTTTTCATACGTTTGTGCGAGGGCAATCCAGTAGCCACCTCGGCACGTCGCGGGAGATCGCTTTCCGTCAAATCATCATCACACACTGTANCGGACTTTTCTCTATGCCCGCTTCGCTCGCATAAATTCACCTCGCATCTTAGTAGAATTACGTTCATGCAAATTTTTGTTCCGCTTTCCCTAAATGCCTACGCCATAAAAAAATGGAACGACCAAAGAGAAGTTTGCGTCTCTGGTCAATTTTATCATTCTCTCGAGTGAAATGAGGGCAATCTATACTGGGTGCGTGCAACTGACGCGCGTGCGACTATACGATTAGCCAGTCGCAGCCCAGTCGCACGCATTTACGGCCTCGCGACGGCCGCGCGTTCTATTCGTTGAGAATTTTCTGCCGCGTTGACCGGTCTTCATGGAAAATCTTTCGCAAATGGATGCGTGCCTTTGAAAAGTCGCATCTAGTATAAATTGCCCTATAGCTAATTGCGGCGATATGTAACCGATTCAACCTGGAATGAACACGGGAAATGGTTTATTATACTTTGACCAGCCTGAACGTCCGGCTAACGCCGGACTCCCAGGCTTCTCCTTGTGCTCGCTTCGCTCGCGTGGCCTTCTTATGACATCTCCTTCACACTATGCCGGCCATCCCGCATTCAACAAAACTCCCATTTTTCGCACCTTCGAGCTTCCTAGCTTCGAGGCACCTTTCCACAGCTGTGAAACAGTCGGGAGACGTCTTTCTACCTTACATGAGACTGTTTGGCCCGTCTCTAGGCGTTTCTGAACGCCGGCGCACCCTTATCACACCGCTGGACCCGTCTAAAGGCGTTTCCACACTTTTGGACGCCGGTGCACCCTTATCACGACGTTGGACCCTTCACCAGGCTTTTCTCGACTTTAAGAAACCGTCGCACCGTTGCCACAGAAATGGACCCTTTGCATAGCGTTATCTCCACTTCCAGACCTCGGCGCAGCCCTACCGCGGCAGTGCTTGCTCGCCCCTCATACGTGGCCTTCCTCGCCCTTCTGGCTCCTTCTCTGCGATGTAATGACATTCCACCCATCTCTTCCCTTTTATACTGTCTGGGCTTATCTCATTCATTCCAACTGTGGTAAACACAACGGTCGGCCGTTNCTTTTGTGCTCGCTTCGCTCGCGTGGCCTTCTTATGACACCTCCTTCACACTATGCCGGCCATCCCACATTCAACAAAACTCCCATTTTTCGCACCTTCGAGCTTCCTAGCTTCGAGGCACCTTTCCACAGCTGTGAAACAGTCGGGAGACGTCTTTCTACCTTATTTGAGACTGTTTGGCCCGTCTCTAGGCGTTTCTGAACGCCGGCGCACCCTTACCACACCGCTGGACCCGTCTACAGGCGTTTCCACACTTTTGGACGCCGGCACACCCTTATCACGACGTTGGACCCTTCACCAGGCTTTTCTCGACTTTAAGAAACCGTCGCACCGTTGCCACAGAAATGGACCCTTTGCATAGCGTTATCTCCACTTCCAGACCTCGGCGCAGCCCTACCGCGGCAGTGCTTGCTCGCCCCTCATACGTGGCCTTCCTCGCCCTTCTGGCTCCTTCTCTGCGATGTAATGACATTCCACCCATCTCTTCCCTTTTATACTGTCTGGGCTTATCTCATTCATTCCAACTGTGGTAAACACAACGGTCGGCCGTTGAAAGAACTTAACACGTCTTAACATGACTAAAGTGGNTTCTTACTATTGCGATGGGAAGGACTGGTCCAAACAGATACGTAAGGCCTGCTGCAGCTAATGCAGCTATTCCAACGGCGGTAGAGGCCTTCCCATGTTGGCACGCCACCTTGAAAAATGGGCCTAGGTCTGGCAAATGTATGTAAGACACAAAATGCTTTTATACTTGTCTTCATTGAAGTGGAACACGGAATCGTGTTTCATTTGATGGTAAAACAACGTAACATCTNACGTGGCCTTCCTCGCCCTTCTGGCTCCTTCTCTGCGATGTAAAGACATTCCACCCATCTCTTCCCTTTTATACTGTCTGGGCTTATCTCATTCATTCCAACTGTGGTAAACACAACGGTCGGCCGTTGAAAGAACTTAACACGTCTTAACATGACTAAAGTGGCCAAAAACACCTGTAGACCAAGGTAAAAATCAAAATTTACCACATTTTCGTGCATAACTCGACGCGCTGAAGTTGCTGTTAGTTTTTGGCGGCGGTGTCTGGTTCTCGTGCACAGACACACACACACATGAAGTGCCAGTTAATAAGAAGTCAGATTGTTGTAAGTGCTCAATTGATAGCAATCAGCTAGAACGTATTAAAGAGGACGGTGCGGTGTGCTAAGACACTAATGGGTTGAGAACACGCAGGAGGGAATGCGATGTGGGCGGGATGACATGGNAAGAACTTAACATGTCTTAGCATGACTACAGTGGCCCGAAACAAAAGTAGATCAAGGTAAAAATCAAAATTTACCACATTTTCGTGCATAACTCGACGCGCTGAAGACGATGGCGCTGTTAGTTTTTGGCGGCGGTGTCTGGTTCTCGTGCACAGACACACACACATAAAGTGCCAGTTAATAAGAAGTAAGATTGTTGTAAGTGCTCAATTGATAGCAATCAGCTAGAACGCATTAAAGAGGACGGTGCGGTGTGCTAAGACACTAATGGGTTGAGAACACGCAGGAGGGAATGCGATGTGGGCGGGATGACATGGGTGGTATAGTAGTCACTGCCGAGGCCTGGCATTTGGCACTTTCTCTCTGTATTTAGGCGCCAGAGGACAATTAGAACAAAGATGGACCTGGTCAAGAACTTCTTCTAGCTTCTCTGCACCAGCGCACCTCTTCTCCATTCTGTCGTCACGTTCGCTGGCGTTTACCGGCTTTTGGAAGCTGATGCATGCTAACCCGCCGTATAACNTGAAGTGCCAGTTAATAAGAAGTAAGATTGTTGTAAGTGCTCAATTGATAGCAATCAGCTAGAACGTATTAAAGAGGACGGTGGGGTGTGCTAAGACACTAATGAGTTGAGAACACGCAGGAGGGAATGCGATGTGGGCGGGATGACATGGGTGGTATAGTAGTTACTGCCGAGGCCGGGCATTTGGCACTTTCTCACTGTATTTAGGCGCCAGAGGACAATTAGAACAAAGACGGACCTGGTCAAGAACTTCTTCTAGCTTCTTCGCACCGGCGCACCTCTTCTCCATTCTGTCGTCACGTTCGCTGGCGTTTACCGGCTTTTGGAAGCTGATGCATGCTAACCCGCCGTATAACCCTTCTCCAGGCATTTCCCCACTTCTCGACCATCTTTATCACAACGCTGGCCCCGTCTTCCCCCCACCATGGACGCCGGCGCACCCTTATCATATCGTTAGACCCGTCTCCCCCCCCACGATATGATAAGAGTGCGCCGGCATCCAAAGTGGGGGGAGACGGGTCCATCAATATGACAAGGGTACGCCGGCATCCAAATTGGGGGGAGACAGGTCGAACGATATGATAAGGCTTGTCCCGGCCAATAGAGTAGGCAGTAGTGAAAATCTTCACATCCTTGTTTTTTGGTGGTAAACTAGGGTATGGGTCATCGTGAGGCGAAGCAGGGCGGGCGTTTCTGAGATTGCCCCTCTTTTGAATGAACTAATAACAAAAACATGGCCTGCCACGTTTTGCCTCGTGGTGACCCACACCCGTATACTACAGTGTCATTACCGAGCTCTATCAGCAATATGGTGTGATTTCTCCAGAAATCTTAGAACCAGCCATGAAATNTTTTGGTGGTAAACTAGGGTATGGGTCATCGTGAGGCGAAGCAGGGCGGGCGTTTCTGAGATTGCCCCTCTTTTGAATGAACTAATAACAAAAACATGGCCTGCCACGTTTTGCCTCGTGGTGACCCACACCCGTATACTACAGTGTCATTACCGAGCTCTATCAGCAATATGGTGTGATTTCTCCAGAAATCTTAGAACCAGCCATGAAATTCTACCGATTGGTGCCCGCAAACGTTTCATGTCTCCAGTGGCAGTGAAAGAAATCTTACTTCGATCCGCCCTGACCTCAGAGAGAAAAACGGCATAATCGAAATTTTGGGCTACCAAGTTTGATGTCTGTGCTTGACGTTCAAGAATAACATGGGGTAGAAGGTGCAAGAGAAAGTAAGAATCGTTATAATCGGACGAGTTGTGTATCTTCATTGTCACCATCGCTATCCTCGCTTCTGCCAACAGATTAGCATCTTGGAGAATATACAGGGTGGCCCATAGTTATGGTGATAGAGTCTTGGGGAATATATCTAGGATCCCCGAACGGTTTCTCACCATCTTTTTGAGAGTTGAATAATTCTGCTTGCAGTAAGTGATCCTAACCTATGGTGGATGGCAGCGTAGTTTTCTGTCTAGCTGTTGTGACTTCAGCGTGGTCGAGCGACATCCATCTGACCGAGAGCTCAATTGACTAGCAACAAATTAAGCTTGCTTTTCCACCACCCGATCAGTTTCGAGCTTACCGCTCAGAGAGACAAGACAAAAAAAAATTTCCCATTCGTGCCGTTATTTAACTGGGAAACAAGGAAGAAACTTTTCTAATCGTTTCTTTGCAGATGGTCATTGGCCATGAACCTTCTTATTACCACGAATACAAAAACTGGTTTTCTTCCCACAGAGCGACCAAAAGGGATTATACTGTCTGCAAGAGGACAATCCAAAGACACGTAACTGAAAAACTCTGAGAAAAGTGAAGTAAAAGAGATTGAAAGCAGTTGCTACAACATAAAACTACAATGCGTTTATGTGTACAACCAAATACGCAATTATACTTCCAACCCATTGGCTTAAGAGCAACATTCACAGACAAGTTCGTACAGAAATTTCGTTATACTAGCGCCCCTTCGGGACGCTAGGAAGTGGGGTGGGGCAGCCATTTGAGGTTCGTGAAGAAGCTTGAACTCGAGTAATCCTCAGAAAATTAATAAAAGAGCAATGCTGATCATGAAATAAGCTAACATACAAAATTCTCCTCATGATTCCCTACAAAAATTGCCGCCCTGCTAAAGTTCACCTTCCAGTCCTCCTCTGGTGGTAGCCTCATTACTACGCCAAGGTGGACCCATCGTCCATCGGAGACCCGTATTCTGTCGTTTTCCTCACTAATGTGGCATGGCGTACCCATCCTCATTCGGTGGACTCGTGTTCTGGCGCTTTCCTCTCCCCTCCATCGGCAGACAAAAGTCCTGGCGTTTTCAACATTGCGTAGCCGAGACGGACCCGCATCTCGGCGTTTCCACCACTTCTTGGCCAATGCGGACCGGTTCGCTGGCGTTTCTCATACTATGGGCAAAGGCGGATCAATCCTCCATCAGAGACCCGTACTCTGTCGTTTTCCACGTTACCGGCCACGGGCAGGGCGCAGCACGAAATGGTCATTGACCAACAGGACTTAGTAGGAGTTGGACAGATTTTAGGGGACTTAGTACCAGCGTCAACATGTACAATACACCAGTGCCAGTGGGATGTTATGGAACATCAAGGTCAAAATCATCACACCGGTTACCTCATTTTTGCAAAGTTTCATGCGATTCTGAGAAATACAGCCCATAGTGCGCCTGCTGTAGACGCAGAAGATGATATCATGGGGCAAAATGGATGTGAAACTCTTGTTCAGCCGTCAAGAAATCCCCAGTTTTTGGCGTCCAAGGTGCTCAGAAACGCTTTGCACGAGGTTGCACTACTGTCCATAGGCCTGATGCCGGCAGGAGTGGCCATCGGCCAAACATGGCCAACGGGGCGAAACTTGGGTCAACGTGATGCCCGCACCATTTGGCCAACACTCGACGGCCAAATGAGCGGGCCAAATCTGGCCGCTATTTTAGATGGGGCCGCGCATGACCAATTGGCAATCTTCGTAGTAATTTTCCAGTTTTCAAAGTCCAAACGTTCAGAAAACTACAATATTGCGGAGTAGAATGCTTCATTCCCCATTAGAAGTTGCGATAAATCTTACTATGTAAAAAAAAATTGACTTCACCCCCCTTCCCCCCGCCCCCTCTCCTCCCATCATTATTGCACTCAAATCAACAAGTATTTAGTTTGCACTAAACTACTTGCAAATGGATATCTGATGAACTGTTCTCGTTTTTGGCAATCATAACGCACTAGGACACTACTTTTGCATATGTACATATTGTAACAAATATGTGCATACAGTAACAAATGCGGGACCACTAGGGATATCAATTTTTAGAGTGAAATGGGTATCATGTGCAAGATAACGTCTGCAGTTCTTCCTACCTTAGAAAATTGTTCCTACGTGAAGTTGGCAGATTATTGTAGAATTTAGTTTTCACCATTGCGATTGCCTGAATGAACCAGTTTCCGAGCATGGGACAGCACATTAGAGAACCCTTCTAATATCAATCTGAACTCTCCTGAATGAGTTTCTGGCAGAAAGACAAAAAAAAAAGAAAAAGAAAACGCAAGGAGAACTATCTCCAGTTTTCATTGTCCCCTCGCTGTCAGCTACCATCCTGCAAAATGAACAACCCTTTTCAAAAAAGATACATGACGATGATGTTGTGTATATGCAGCATAGTCGAAGTGAATATCATGTATAGAAACCTAAATAACCTATGAAAATGCACGGATATCGCTGCCGCTGGTCGCTTCCGCGCAGGCCAGAGCCTGCGCGCGGCTGCGACGCGTTTCCGCGGAAGCACCATCATGTGGGAATCACCGGCCGAATATTCCGGGTCAGATGGAGTTTCAGCGGCCAGCCAACTATGGTCGCTAACGGCTATTCCGGCATCAGGCCTCATGGTACCCCTCTCCTAGGCAGCATCACTGGTTGGCAGCAGCTGACTACTGCCTAAAGACCCGGCACCTTCATAGATGCGTTATAATTACTGTTCAAGAACAATGAAACAAATACACGCCTACCGAAGTTCTGGCAGAAGTGCTTCCACCACGTATGGGCATGTGGCGTGCAATAGCATTGGAACACGTTTTCTCCCTCAACCCAAAATTTTTGCAAGAAATTTCACTATTTCGAAGGAATGTTTTTGATGCGCTGTTATCTTCGAGAAATGCGCGCTGGGGGTAGCGATTCTCCCCCGAAATGGCATTCTTCGTTTTTGAGAAACCGTCTTCGTTTTTGAAAAAAACCGTCATTAATGGTGAAAAATGGTCAATGGTCAAAAACCACTTTTTGACCACTAATGACGGTTTTTTTTTTCGAAAACGAAGACCGTTTCTCAAAAACGAAGTATGCCATTTCGGGGGAGAATTGGTTCCCCGAGGCAAACTTCCTGAAGTCGACAGCTCCTCAAAACACTCCATAGAGCTAGAGAAGTTTCCTGTGGAATTTTCCGGGTTAAGAAGAAAACGTGCTCCAATGACAATTACCTGTACCTGGCAGGTCCGCTGTCAAGTTCGGCCCGGTTCTCGCAGGTTCCAACATCTTCATGTTCTAATTAGTTTTTCGATGATTTCAGCTTGGATTTGTGATAAACTAGACTAAATCTCCACAAATCGTACTCGCTGCTAGATGAAATATCATTCTTAAGCTTCATTGGAGGCTTTTTGTATGACTTTTTGAATATTTTACGAAGAAGCCTCAATGTGTGGGTACTTAGTAGCCTATTTCTGAATCTAACTGGACCTAGTAGCCCCCAGCCACTGGTGACCACCTTGTGCTGTGCCCTGGCCACGGGGGACCCATGTTCCATTGCTCGAGCTGTATCATGGTGTTTCCACGGAGGACCGTACCGCTGACGCGACCCCACAGTGGAGGGCGCCTAGGACCGCACCGCTGCGGCGGGGTCACCGTGGCTGCAGGGCCATTAAGAGACGTCCAATAATGCGAATGAGTTTTAGGGGTGTAATTATGCTCCGTGTATTGCGCAGCCTAAACTTCGTGAACACAGTCTCACCCGTTGGCTGCGAGATTGCCAGCGGGAGTCGCGGGCCCCGCCGCGAAACCCTGAAAGCACTGTCTTATACTCTCGCCTCTGTCATTGGAGACTGTATGCGTCACTCAGCCATTAAAGACAATGACGAAACCACTATCGTGTTCATAGAGAGTGACATAGGATACCATACCATTGTCTATGAGTGCCGCGGCTTTTGAGCCCCCTCACCCTAGGTCTGGTGTTTGCGGGCTTGCGGCGCTTTATTAAAGAGATTCCGAAGGTTTAGGGGACGTTGAACTTATGTCTACATGGCGAAAAGAGGGACTTTGGCTGAAACGTCCTACTCTATAATAACAAAGCACTTGGACATATTGCGAAACGCTGACAGTCCGCAGCTTCTCTTATCGCTGCGGGAGAGCTAAGGGAATGCGGGTTTTTCGAGTTCTTGAATAGAATATTCAGTTCTGAGTGCTTGAATTAACCAAAGAAGAGAGAATCAGATGGCCAAAGTTTGAGTCCACTGATTCCTACCGGGGACTATCAGGGAAACTCCGGAGTTTGTCGTCTATACTTGCAGAGTTTAAAAATTTATCGAAACCCAATGTTGACGTAATCGCCAATTCGCCGTTTTCTCCAGAAACTGAAGGTAGTCTGATCCCTAGGTGAACGGAGTTGAAGAAGTGAGAGCTACTAGAATCGCATGTATCTCCAATTATGCACTGGTCCATTTCAAAAGGATGTTTTGTCGGTACAGCAAGACGGTTTTGTTAGCCTTTCAGGCATATCATTTCCAAAACCAAATGGAAGTCCTTTCAGACTCCATGAAATTGCATAAACTGGAAAGAGGGTAATAAAACCAAAAGTTTCTGTTGTGCATGAGAAATCGAAAGATAGCTTCCTTTGTTCTACAGTGGCCAGAGGAAAGTACGAACCGCATTAGGCGAAGAAGCTGCTCGAGGTAAGCTTTGCAGATACGGTCTCATCTACACTTCTTTTAGGGAACTATTCAGAACGAAAATAACACGTTCATCCAGGGTAATCTCACTGCTGCGTGCAGCCTCCAGGCATTTATCCAGGAACCTTGGGAAAGTCTCTTAGTCAGAAATGTCTGCTGAAGCCCCATGTGCACAAAACTGACGTGTCCGTTAAATTCTTGCATCATTCTCTGCAAGAGACAAATTGTGACAGATGTCCGTGTCCAGGGAATAAAAAGTGGGCAAAATCCTGGGCAGAAGTCACGTGGCACAGATTCCTAGGGTTTGCTAAGATGTTGGGTGGAGCAGGGACTCCACCTAGTACAGTTGTACGGAAGGGGAGAATCTAGAATAGAATTGTGGTAGTTATTAAAACACTATAGTCGGCTAGCTTATACTTCCCGCAGAGCCTTACTGATGGGAATCTACGGAAAACGTTCTAGGGGCGCACCGAAAAAGCGGTGGACGGATGCCATAAACAAGGATATGAGGGAAATAGGAGTTACAACGGATCACGCACAAGACTGAGATCTATGGCGGAGTAGAACCAGAATAGCGGACCCTGCGAATGCGCGGTACAAACGCTAGAGGGAAGGAGTGCTGAACTCGTTCAAGATGAAAAGCGTGACATAAAACTGAGCAATCTATCAGGCTGCTACAACTGGTTACACGGTGCAGCTATGGAACCCATATGCGCATCTGTAGAATCCACCGACATAACCATTCTTTGTGATCATAATGTATTTGCGGTCTGATCTGGACCGACAAGTTCGAAAACTAATGTACACCTAAGGTTCGACTCCGCAGTAATACAACAAAGGTGTTGCACCGTGTGTGGAAATGAAGAATGGACTCTCCTAATTAATGCTATGTTATTTTACCATCAAAAGAAACACAATTTCGGGGTAAAATGGAGTTGGGGGGGGCACTCGATATTGATCGATAATATGACCTGTCCTACACGTTTTGACTTGTTTGCATTTCAGGTAATTATTATACGCTAGGATAGCTAACATGTCAAAGCGTTCTGAACTTGTCAGCTAGCAAGTCAGAACGTGTAGGACAGGTCAAGTTAACGGCTTTTGTTAGGTGCCCCCCCCCCTCCCAACTCCATTTTACCCCAATTTCGTGTTCCAGTTCAATGAAGACAAGTATAAACGTAGGGGTCTTATGCATTTTGTGTCTCACACATATTTACCGGATCTAGGCCCATTTTTCAAGGTGGTGTGCCAACATTGGAAGGCCTCTACCGCCGATGGAATAGCTGCATTAGCTGCAGCAGGCGTATCTGTTTGGACCAGTCCTTCTCATCGGATTAGTAAGATTGCTTTTTTGTGTCTTTGAGTGCATGATAAACACTGTGGCCAAAGTGTTCGCAACTGTGGTACAGATCATCAAACAGTCGCTATAGCGAATCTGCCGCTCCTCTAGTTCTGATGAACGATGCTAGTCGTGTTTTGGCACGACCTGTTACTGTGCATTCATACCTGACTAAATCTACAATCGCCTCCGGCTGCCGCCCCAGTCAACCAGTGGTTAACGTCTCAACATCAATCCCAAACGACTTCCTGGAAACACCTCAACTACTACCTCGACATCTCACGAGAAGATACCCGGAGAAGATAAGCCATACTGAAACATTGACTTCATTCTCCGATGTACATTTCTGCTGCTTATCATATTTGATCATTTTGTGTTGATCATTGTACTCCTTTTCCCGACCCGGAGTGTGCCGGTGAAAGCGATACGAGCTTTCAAGATGGTTTACCACACATATCTAATACTTCCATTGGCCAGACAAGGGTCATCATTCCTGACCTCTCAGATGCGTTTATGGGCCGCGCCCAGCTGCTGTACATAACCACGCCCATCACTGTATCATTTCTACAAACCCACCGTTTTGATCGTGGATCACCTGGTGAGCATTGCCTTTAGCTTGGAATCTCACAGTGATCTAGTCAATACGAATTGAATGCGCTGGGAGGAGAGGTGTATGACGGATAAGATTGCTAATTAAGAACACTTCAAGCCACTTTCAGGCTTGTGAAAACGACGGAAAGTCGAAATGTCGACTAAAATAAAGTGCTCCTTTAAAAACCTGTGCGGCAAAGTATCATATGTCAATATTAGCCTGCTTACTGTATAATGTTAACTTTGTTAGTCACATTTACATTGTTCTATGCGTCCATTAGAGCTTTCTCGTTGGGGAACCTTGCTATGGAACACGTCTGTCTTTGTTAGAAGATGGTTTCTCACTTCAGAATCGACCACGAATTTTTATATTGAAAAAAAAAAACTCGAAAGGCGATGGTGTTGACAATGGTATAAAAGAATGGTGTTAAATGTGCCAAGAACCCGATTTTGATATGTGGGAAATTCGTGGTAACAATCGAGAAATCTACCAGAAGGAGGTACTGGGTGTGTCAGGATATGGGTGTATACGGTCCCATTCCTGAGGTATCGGGGAGTTCTACACGTTCATTATATAATATTTATCCTTATAACATACAATACAAAATGGGGGAAAGGGGGGGGGATGCAGCAGAAGGGTGGCAGCCGACTGGCGCCACAGCTGCACGGTCGACTCCTGGATCGGGGCTCCGCCTCCGGACAACAACTGGCAATGTTGTTGCTCCGGGCTTCATCCCGACATCTCCATTCCTTTGAAGAAGCTCGTCTTCGAGCTTGTCTGTTCGCGGTTGGCACTGTAGCAATGTTGGAAGTTGTGCTCGGCGAGTAATCGTTCTTCACGAGGCTCCGGCTGATCTTGCGTTGCGGGGGATCGGATTCGGTGAACTGGTGAACTGGAGCTACAGTCACGACCAATTACGACCTTCACCTACCCCAGAGCGATGAGAAAGCTCGTCCTCGAGCTGAGAATCACGAGGAAGGAGAGCTTGTTGTACATACTTGGATGTGGAATGGAGAAGCAGTTGAAGTGAGTATATGGATTACGGATAGCGGACGATGGGAGTCGGAATCATGTGGGAAATTCCGTCAGTTCAAATGAACTGGTATCGGTGAGGATAATATTGCTGGTGACATGTGATACCCAGTGAATGGATAGAAAAGTAGCATGTGACTATTCAAAAAAATACAGTCATAATTGCGTGAAAAATCAGTCAACATTGATTTTAACAGATAGAAACTGATACATTCCGATAAAACAAATATCATACATACGAAGAATTATCATGGTATGGTAAACATGGTATTTTAGTGAGCGAACATTCAAAAAAAACATTGTTTTTATAACATTTTCTTGCATTTTCTGCAATTACATTATATGGAGAATATTTGTGGTAAGGGGGCAATCAGATATTGAACTGGGCACTGCACGCTGGGTTCTCGTTCAATATGAGGGCATTTGTTGGAGAATGAAGGTGAGTTTTTATTTTGAAGTTGCTTTTGCCGAATTTCTTTGAGTTGCCTTCTCAAAGAAATGTAATTTGTTGTTACGCAGCGGTGCGGCATGAAATGATTAAAAGCTAAAACTGACCTAGGAGAATTTATAACTATTCTTGAAGAGAAAAAGAAATTGGTGTTTTTTTTTGAATAGTGATTAATTCTCCTGAGCTATAGCTGGTGGTGGTGTGCTGAAAGCTCGTCGTTTCAACTGAAGGCGGCGAGAACGCCGTAAATTTGGTTCCTCATCTTCTGATGTTTCCGAATTCGAAGGTGTATGGTTTGTTTGATTTGGCGTGGAAACATTAGCTGATGTGGAACGAGGTGAATAGATTTTGAGTCTATTCATGTGAACGGTTCGGCTTGATGTACGGCCGATTAAATTTGCTATAGTAGCATTTGGTCGACTAACACTCTTGACAACGAGAGGGCCTTTCCACTGGTGAGTAAATTTGGGACGAACGGTGTCGTCACGAAGAAGCACAAGATCTCTAGTGGAAATGTCCTTCGTGTACACTTTGTTTTGATAGTCGTAACCTGATTTGTATGACGCAGTTTTCTTGGCGATCTGGTTTCCAACGTCCACGATTATCGTTTGCAAGGCAGTAGTAAGTTGGTCCGTAAAGCTTTCTGTAGCGAACGCCAACCTGCTAGGAAGTTGGTGAACGATATCAGACCAAGTGATGAGATGGCGTCCATACGCGACGAAAAACGGGCTATATCCTGTAGTATCGTTAATGCTGGTGTTATATATAAATACAATAGGTTGAAGAAAGTCAGACCACAGATCTTGTGCGTCTGAACAATATGCTGTTAGAGAGTCTGTGATGACTTTTACCAACCTTTCGACCTGGCCGTTAGCTTTGTGGTTGTAACTAGTTGTTAGCTGATTGGAAATTCCAAGAATTTTATCAATTTGTGCAAAAATTTCGCTTGTGTAGTTAGAACCACGATCAGATACGATCTCATTAGGAATACCATGTTTGGATATTACGTCATCAAGTAAGGCTTTCACAACAATTTCCGTTATCTGGTTAGGTATTGGGGTGCAAATTATTAGTTTGCTAAATGCACATACCGTCATCGAGATGAATTTGTTACCTTTGATACATTGTGGAAGAGGTCCAACGATATCGGTATGTAGACGCTCAAAAGGTCTTTGTGGAATTGGCAAGGATCCCAATTCTTCACGTATAATATGACCTGATGGGGTTTTAATCTTCTGACAGACTGCACAAGTTCGGATAAATTTAGCTATGGTATTAAACATTATTGGCCAGAAGTATTTTTCCGAAATGGTGTGATATGTTTTTCTAATACCAAGGTGAGAACCTAAATATGGAGTTTCATGAAAAACTTTGATGATTTGGTCTTGGGTAGAAGAGTCTGGGATTACTAAGAGAGTTTTGTTGCCTGATTTGTGATACAAACTGTTGTTGAAAATGGTATACCTGTCTAGTTTGTCAGAAAATTGTTTTGGTGGAGCGTCAGTTTCTCCTTTGAGGAAGTTAATGAGATCACGATATTTAGATCGGATCTGTACTTGTTGAATTTCCTCAAGAGATGGGAGCGAACGAGGTTGAATTGAACTGATGTTCGCTGTGGGATATCGTCTGAGGAAATCACATAAGGTGTTGTGTTTTCCTGCTCGATATTCGATTTGGATGTCGTAGGCCTGCATTGTGATTTGGTATTTAGCAAGGCGTCCGACTAGATCTGATCTATGCATCAGTGATTTTAATGGTGCATGATCGGTTATCAGAGTGATGGAAGCATTAGCGACGTAAGGATAGAAGTGTTTTAGTGCAAATACGATAGCTAAGGCTTCCAACTCGATGATTGCATAGTTCTTCTCATGTAAGGTGAGAGGACGACTGCAATATGCTAATGGGTGCTCTCCGCGAGTCTCCGGATTGACTTGCAGGAGGCAAACTCCTACACCTATGATCGAGGCATCAGTGTGAATGATGTAAGGTTGTCCTAAGATGGGCGGGACTAGGACTGGAGCTTTGACGAGTGCGTGTTTCAAGGATTGGAACGCTTCGTCATGATCATCCGTCTATACGAACGGAGAATTTTTTGTTAAAAGATTGTTGAGTGGGGTCGCTATGAAAGAGAAACGCGGGATAAAACGGCGAAAATATGAAGCGGCTCCAAGGAATGATTTCACTGCTTTGGAGTCGGTTGGTCGCGGGATATTTACTATGCTTGCAACTTTTTCAGGATTAAGTTTAGTACCTTGCTTACTTATCAAAACTCCAAGATACTTACCTTCCGTTTGGAAGAAAGAACATTTTTCTGGTGTTAATTTCATGCCAAAGTTTTGTATACGGATGAATACCTCTTCAAGGTCAAGAAGATGCTCAGATATAGAGTGGCTCGCAATGATGATGTCATCTATGTACACGAAACAACATGCTCTTAGTTCGCGTACCAGCGAGTTTGCAACTCTTTGGAATGTACCTGGAGCACCCTTAAGACCTTGGGCCATCACCGTAAAATGAAAAAGACCAAGAAAGGATAAAAACGCTGTCCGCTCTTTATGTTTCTTTTCAAGAGGAATTTGAAAGAATCCACTCTTGAAGTCAAGAACACTATATAATTCCTTTCCACTTGCAAGATCTATTATATCTTGAATGTGGGGTATACAGCACGTTTCGTTCTCAGTAATGGCATTTATTTGACGGTAGTCAACCGTAAAACGCCATTGATCCTTGTTAGAACCTTTTTTCACAAGAACTATGGAGGAGGCAAATTTACTCGTACATGGTTCGATGACACGGGTACGTAGCATTTCTTCGAGTTGGCGCTGGATTTCTTGCCGTTTTTCCAAAGGAACGCGATACGGTCTTTGTTTGGGAACTTTTGAATGTGGCATAAAATTAATTATGTGAGTTATAGGACCATTGTAACGTCCTAGGTTCCCATCTGAGCCAACGAAACATTGTTCATACTTTCGCAACAGTGAATGAAACTGTTCTGTTTCCTGTTGTGAAAGAATGGATTTATTGAATTGAACAAGTTTTTCGATTGAATTCAGAGTGTTCGCGTTTGGAAAAAATGGCATTTCTTTGTTCAGATCCGCTTCTGGTGTTATATAATTTTCGAGTTCTTTTGGTGAAAAAGAATCCGAGTTCCCAAACGGTTGAACAGAGAAAATTGAAGGCCAATTTACTTCTTTTCCTACATAATTCGCTTTTGCAATCAGCTTGTTTCTATGCAAAAGAATGGAATTATTGGTAGAATTGAAGATTCGAACAAATACGATACCGGCGTGTTCCGGGCATGACAAAGTTTTGCCTACAGCTAACCCCAGAGATAATGTAGCTTGGTAGTCATCGTAAGCGAGAAATTCCCATTTCTCTGGCAAACTGGTATGTAGTGTTCCTAATACTACGTTGTCAGAATGGGGTTTTATTAACGTTTCGGTTAATAAGAAAACAAATAACTCAAAATCTGCCGATGCAGGATTGCATAATGTTATGCTTGGAACAGAGATTTCGTCGAAGGAAACTGTTTTACTGTCATAATTGATTGCGACTTTTGAAGCAACTTTTGTTATCGAATCGTTTCCCAGGAGGAAATCCGCTGTACATTCATTGTCATCTACGACAAAGCTGTTAATTTGAACAGATTTACCACCGATTGTTAGAATGGGAGAGACTTGCCCTTGAAGGTTGATAGGCGTACCATTTGCTGTTATACCTGCACGTATTGCGGATCTTATTATAGGTAGTTTCAAAAGTTTCGCAACACGTTTAGATATGATTGTTATTGTTGATCCTGTGTCAAAAAGTGCAATTGTGGACATTGAGTTGAGTTTGACTGGAATGAAAATTGTTGACATAGGATTTTGATGCTGAATGGTAGCTACACTAGGAAGGAAATTGTAAAACGGCATTTTGCTATTGCTAGTTGTTTTAAGCTGAGGCTGTTGATTTTCTAAAGGAATTTCTTGCAAGGATGGATAGTTAATCGCAATTTCGACCTCATCATTTGTAGAGGAGTGCCGAAGTAGTCGATTTCGTCTAGCTGAACGTGCAGTTGGACGTGGATAAGAAGGTTCAGGAGCAGATGGTTCATTATTGTTATTATTACTATAATCATTTATGAAGGTTAGTAGAAAACAAAATGGTATTTTGATGATTTTATAGGAAGCTAGACGGCATACCCGGCTCCGCTCGGGAGTTTCACTACCGCAAGCCTTTCATGCTGATGCAGTTAGTTAGGATACAAATTTATACATTTAAAGTGCTCGTCATTTCAGTGATCACCACGTCAAATAGTTTCGTTAACCTTTTTCTTCACCTGCCCGAATATGGAAAACTCGTTAAAACCAATTGATCGCTACTTTCTTGCAAAATAGTTGCCATATTCGTGTTAGACATATTGGAGGACCCCACCTGACATGGTCCCACCCGTACCCGAGCGTAAATGGAAAAAATCGATAAAATCAATAAATCAATAATTTGGGGCAAAACGGTTGTCATATTCATGTTCAGCGTATTGACTAACCCTAGTAGGCATGTTTTTGCCAGTCTCTGGGCGAAAATAGCGAAAAATCAATAAAATCGATATAATCGATAAACTAATCGATAATTTCCAGCGAAAAGTAGCCTATAACCTCTGCCGGCCCATAGTAGACCTGCTTGCAAAATTTGGTCCCGATTGGTTCATCCTCCGCGATTTCTATTCGGAACATACATACATACATACAAACATACATACATACAAACATTCACTTTTATATATACAGATTTGACAGATTATACGTACTAGACCAAACTGGAAGAAAGGTATGACGAAAAGGATTATAACAATAATAATAATAATAACGATAATGACCAAGCTTTTTAGAAAAGTATGTAAACCTAGAGAATGTACTATTTTCTCTTTTTCCATTTGAAGGATATCTGAGGCTTTAGACTCTATGTACGATATGGTGTTTATTGCATCATTAGCAAAATCATCAGAATCTGGGCTTGTGTGGTTACCACTAATCTCAGGTGTTCCGTGTTTTACTGTTGTTGCATCTACGGAGACAAGTCTATTCTTTGTCAGATATAGATCTGTCTGTAGTTTGGCGAGGTCAGAATGGAAAATGGGTGGTGCTTTGAAATTAGCAAGATTTTGAGGTAAATTTTTATGGATGTGGGATACATGAGCATATCCAGAGGGTGATTTATAATTATTAGTACCATCATTATAAATACCGAATGGAAGATGACCACAGTTTGCTTGAGGGCTAGATGTAGTCAAATCACGTGTCCCAGGTTGCGTGAAATAAATAGACTTGCCAACTCGTACAGGAGTTAAAAGATAACAGATTCCATTTACATTGTGGTCCAAGTAAACTTCGTCTACTTGGACTTCTTTGCAAAGAGATACCATTAGCACATGACCTGCAGGAAGAGCAAAAGTGTGGTTCCTGTTAAGTAATATGCGAGCAGCACTGGTGGGATTTATTTGAGCAATACTTCGAATTGATTGAATTTTGAAATTTGTTAAAGTGCAAATTCAGTCAAAAACAAAATTAAAGTCGTGTTTAAACACTTCTTCGATTTTGATTTTGAGAAATTGCATTTTAGTATTTAATTCGAAGTGCCGTTGGTCCTGACGTTGTTCATGAGCTAATGAAGGATCGCTGTTTAACACAGTGAAGTCAGGCTCAATGTTTAGGGCAATATGATGCGCAACAGCAGTAGAGATGTTTGGCTGGAATTTACTTAACGTGGTGTCTTGACGACGGAAGAATATGTCCGAAAGTAACTTGTGGTTGTTCTCACTCGAAAGAATTTGCCTTCTAGTTCTAGAAATTGTTTAGAACTGAAATGGCTCGGTTGCTGACGCGGCTGAGTCAAGTAAACGAAAAACAGTATTAAGAAGAGAAACATGCACTTCTTTTGTCAGTGGATGGTCGAATGTTGTGGATGAATTACGCTGTTTACGTATCTTAGTGTTGTACACTGCACTTAGCAAGTGTAACAATTGAGAAGTATTGAAATGCTTTTGGTTTATTTCCATCACTTTGCTCGGATGTTTCGAAAACATCGTACGTGGATTGAAATTTTCTATTTCTGGTAGGGAAATGAAAACTCCGTTATCCATTGCGATAGAGCTTTTGTTCGAACACCACGAGGCTATTTGAGATGGGCTAAAAATGATGTTTTTATACGTAAAAGCAGATCGAATACTGTCCATGACAATATGTTCTGGTGTTACATATGCGACTCCATCCGTGGCTTTCACAAATTTGCAAGCAAAGGGCTTTTGGGGCCCAGAGTTCCAAATAACTAGCCGGCTGCTCTGCTATTTTTCTTCAGAGCATCCGTGCTTACGATTTCTTTTCTCTCTTTCGGTATGGTTTTTTTCTCTGCTTTTCTTCTTGTTGTGCTTTTTTTCTTTATACCGCGAGAAAAAATGTTGTCCTATAACGTTAAATACTTATTTCATTTATTTGAGAGGATCGACATGGCTGCTATTATTGATATTGAGAATATGGTGGACCACAGACAAGTGCAAGAGGTATGATTTGTCTTTTCTTACACATTTTTTCTCTTTTCCTTTTCTTTTTTTTTCAAAAGTAGTGTTTCAAAGAAATATGGTTTGTATTAAGGTTGCGCCGCTTGTGGTAAGGGATTCGGAGAAGGTGCGCCTGAGACGCGCCTTGGAGATCGTAGAAATAGTCATGTATGACAGAGGGCACGAGATCGATGCCCTCCACGGCAGAACCCAAGAGCTCAGACGGCGGACCGAACTCCTGGAAGAAAGGGCGGAAAATAAAAGTCTGAGGAGAAAAGAGGACCGCGAGATGTTTGCTGGAAAATTGCGGGATGCGAGATCGGCGGTTTCCGCCGAGCAGATGCTGACCGAGAAGTTCAAGCAGGTAATTTTTTTAAAAGAAATTATCATTTACAAGATTTAGAAAGCTAGTTATTTTGAAAAAAAAGTTTTTTTTAGGAAACCGTTCTGCTAGCGAAGGATCTCGGTCGGCTTCGCTGGTCGATCTCGCAGTCCCAAGCGGAGACGCTCGAAAACGACGCCTCCTCGACGGAGGAAGTGATTCTGGCGCATCTCAGTGTCGGTGACGTCAGAGAGACGGAGATAGTGATGAAAGCTGATGGAAAGATTCGAGTGGCCATTCTAGTGGTCCTGAATGGTGCCATGCGGCACCTCTCAGGTAATTACTTCGAATAAAAAATTGTTTTTTTTATCATGGTTTTCTTTCCATTTGCAAATTTTAGCTTTCGCCTCCACAGCGGAGGAGGACTATTTCCGAGGTCGCCTCCTCCAGGTCTGCCAAACCATTAAAACAGACGCTCGTAAGTGAGCTCCGGGGTTGCTGTTTTAAACTTGTTAATAAATACATAAAGTGGTGGTGTTTTGTTGCAGAAGTGAAATGATGTGGTATACAATTATACCGTAATCGCGACAGCCGAGTGTAAGGATATTCGCACCTCTTTGGTGTAAAGTTTATTGCTGTGCGGCGCTCCTATTCGTAATTACCTTGTCAGGTCGCGCAAAGGCATCATAGCAGGCGCAATCGTAAATCTTATGTAGCCTGATCACCTTAATCTTATTGTGCGCTCGGTGTAATGGCAGTTGCTTCGTAATCCGCTGTCTCAATACTTATGGTTGTAATCCGCGTTGAGTAGCTGGCATTTAAGCAATTGTTGCTACGATTCGCCAGAGTGTAAAGTCTTCGGATGATCACCAATTTGAAGGTACCGTAGTATTAAGCTAGCTGGCTGCGAACGAGTCCAGTGAAGAAAGAATTATATTTATTTACATGTTTCTCGGATCACGAATCATGAAATTCCGGTTCTCGGATTTCCTGCTCACGGAATCACGGAGAAAGTAGGGCCTTTTTGAAGAAAGAAAATAGAATGTGTGCACATCTCGGAAAGAAATGAGTGCACATCACGGAAATAATCAAATTTCGGCGCGCGCAAGTCTCGGAAAAAATGAAAGATACTCGCGGTCTCGGAAAATGATGCATAGAGCTCACAAGAAAGGAAAACGGGGCATTTTCTTCCATTTTTGGCACTCGTCCGCGTGGATTTTCGAAGAATAAAATATAAGGATACAAAAATATCTTTATTTATTTACAGTTTGAGCTTTTAGGTTAGTTCTTGCACTGCAAATGTTAGTTTTTTGGAAGAAAAATCACTCACATGTGTTTCATTCGTTTAGTGAGTAGGTGGGAGGCAGGAGAAGAGGTGGGCGGGGCGAGGGTATTGATTTTTCCCAGAATTTTTTTTTAAATTCTAACTTTTGAAAGAGAAAAAAATGATAAAAATTTCCCCGGGACTTCCATGTCAGGATATGGGTGTATACGGTCCCATTCCTGAGGTATTGGGGAGTTCTACACGTTCATTATATAACCAGTCTGGCCGTCCGGCTGACGCCAGACTCCCAGACTTCTAGTAATGCTCGCTTCGCTCGCATACTTCACAGTGAATGCAAAAAAAAAAACACTGAAAACCTTTCAAATAGTTTCAACGCTCTCCCGAAATTCCCTCAAATCCGCCAGGCCTTCTCTCATCTCCCCAACTGACGCTCTTTGGTAGGCCCTGGGGGCTGTGAGCGTTTGGATGTAACCGATTCAGTGCAAATGGTCACTTGGAATGATCTCTGTTCACCTGGCTGTTGTGGCAGTTAAGTGATAAGAGTCAACTGCTGCATGTAAACCGAATATAAGGGATGGCTCATTCACACACGAATGGAAAGGACAGAGAGTGGAGAAGGGTATGATGAGCAAGTGTATGCAGGGGAGGAAGAAAAGCATGTAGGAGAGAAAGCCGCAATGGATACTTGCGTAGGATTGGACCCGTCTATGTGCATTCCCCCATTTTATTAAGCGATTCCACACCTCTGAATCCCGGCACACCCTTTCACACCGAAGCCCGCTTCGAAGCGTCTCCCCACTTTGGGCGCCGGCATACCTTTATCACAACGGTGGACCGTCTCCCTCCACTTTGAGCGCAGGCGTACCCTTATCACAGCGGCGGACCAGTATCCCCCCACTTTGGGCGCCGGCGTACTCTTATCGCAGCGACGGACCCGGCTTCCCCCACTTTGAGCGCCGGCGTACTCTTATCGCAGCGACGGACCCGGCTTCCCCCACTTTGAGCGCCGGCGTACCCTTATCACAGCGGCGGACCCGGCTTCCCCCACTTTGAGCGCCGGCGTACCCTTATCACAGCTGCGGACCCGTCTCGTTGCGCCTACCCACTCTTGGATGCCGGCGCCATTATTGCCTCTACCTCTTGCTTGTTTTTTTTTCCTACTGCTTAACTCGACTGCACCACACCATACCCTTTCTGATATTATCGGTATCAGAAGAGTACGGTATGCAATCACTACCACTGACCAATCAGGGGAATTCGTAACACTCTGACACACATATACACTCACAGACACACTTACAAACAGACTAAGCGCGTTATTATAAGTCATGATATTTATCCTTATAACATACAATACAAAATGGGGGAAAGGGGGGATGCAGCAGGAGGGTGGCAGCCGGCCGGCGCCACAGCTGCAGGGTCGACTCCTATATCGGGGTTCCGCCTCCGGGCAACAAGTGGCAATGTTGTTGCTCCGGGCTTCATCCCGACAGGTGCGTCATTAGAAATACCGCAGCCTTGAAGCAGCTATCTCAAGGGGCACCCACAAATTCCCCTCAGATTAGGTTCTCAACTGGCCTGTGATCTTTTTGATAACGATTCTTCTGATATGAAGATTTCAAAATCGATTCTGAGGCGAGACACCGCCCACGGTGACACATTGTTATAACGCTGCAGCTGAATGTATGAACATCTATGATGCGTTTACAAACACGCCATTGTACGAAGGAATTGCCGTTGGAGGCGTCGTTTCTCAGTTTTGCTTTTCTGTAAACCAAAAAAGCTGCTCACTTTCGAATCACTACGTTACCAATTACGGTGGATGACATGGTGGTGGTTTCTTGTCTGGCTGTTATGACTTCAGGATGGTCGAGCGACACCAATCTGATCGAGAGCTCAATTCACTAGCAACAAATCAAGCTTGATTTTCCACCACCCTATCTGTTTCGAGTTTATTGCTCAGAAAGACGATACAAAACACTTAACGCTCGTACCATTATTTATATGGGAAATAAGGAGGAAACCTCTTCTAATCGTTTCTTCGCAGATGATCGTTGGCCGAGATCATGATTTATACAAAAGAGAGTCCAGACACTGGCATGCTCTCGCCAGAAAGTTTAAATTGGATTATTTTGTCTGCAAGAGGACAATCCAAAGGCCCATAACTCCAAAACTCTAAGAAGAGCTAATTAAATGAGATTGAAAGCAGTTGTTACAACATAAAACTTCAATGAGTTTATGTGTACAACCAAATACGCACCTTCGGGACAATAGAATTGGGGTGCATTAGGTGCTATAATGCATTAGTTCATCGTGGATTCAGCCAGCATCCAGGACAAGCGGAAATTGTTCTGTAAGTGATCTACAGAAAATCCACAAACAAAATGCTAATTGTAAGAATAATGCAGAGGGGCTGGCGACAGTCGATAAGCATTTCTGGCTGCAAATGTGAGAAATCGAGTCGGCTCGAGCTAGCCGAAACGAGATAAAAAGAAATGAGGATGTGCATCTTGCGGCATGAATCTGCTACGCAGAGAAGCAAGGGTGAATGAATGGATGAATGAATGAATGAATGAATGAATGAATGAATGAATGGATGAATGAATGAATGAATGAATGNNGAAAGGGGGGAGGTGTAAGGGTTTGGAAGAGTTAGGTTTCATTCCATCAATCAATAGAGGAATGTTGCAAGATGAAACTCTCTGATTGCAGGAGGCGTGGCCAACCGCACTGTATAAGAGGAGCCTGCCGCAGCTTCTTCTTTGGACTCACTCAACTACGACCGAGGCTCTCAAGAGCCATCCTGCAGTCTCTCACCGCACCCTCTGGGTCCGTCCGCTTCCAGGCCTGATGGCCATCGACAGTACACCGACGCCGCCGACAGACGTCCACCCTTTGATCTCGTGCGATGTATTATTGATGCCATTAGGATAAACCATATTATTATCTGGTGTTCTGCTGCGCATGATATTGGGCACGGAGCCCGCCATCTTACTGGTAGCAGCGAGTCTTTCCTCCGGAGCGGTGAGTATTTTCCTTTTGTTATTACTAATGTAAATTTTTGTGGCTCTGATGAGCAAATCCAAGACACATGAGTTGCGCGCCTCATTGCGTTTTGGCATACGCTCATCGTTTACAAACTGCAGTATCGCTCTCGCCTCGCACTTTCGCTTGCTTCTCCTCTGTCTGCAAATTTGAAAATTCAAATCGGATGGACTTTTGTTTTGACCAAAGTGCAGCTTCATGAACTTTTTTTTGTGAAAGATGAACTTCAGCTTTTTGTCGGCTCCTTTTTGAGCGGTTCATGAACGATGACTCAGACGATTTGAATTTTCAACTTCGAGCGTCTGGCAGCTTTTCCTTTCTCTATTGCCAGATGTTTACAGCGCATGCGCAACCATGCGCTCTTTCTTCCCTTCGCCGGCTGTATTCAGAAAACCCAAAAACAGTCTTGCTTCGTATCGAAGCTCTTTGTTTCCCCGGGGACCTGATGGTCAAAGACAAGACACCACGCGTGGTTATAGCTCCAAGCAGATGAAGTTGCGTGCAGTGATGAGATGAAGAGTTCCGCAGTTTTGAGATGTGGTTTTGGCCGGCCACAAGCACAAAGGTGCTTGAGTAGTTTTTAGTAGTTTTCGACGTGATGAGTTGTTTTGAAGCGGAACTTCAGAAGAGGATCCTAGCAAATGTTGAAGCGCAGGATGTGAGCGCAATTAATGAAGACGCGTATACCTAGGTGCGAAGTCACTTCTGTGAAGTGTGAGATGCTAATGAGAGCATCATAATTGACCTGTTGGTCAGACCCAAGACACATATTGTCTACATGATTAACGTTGCATTTCTTCTTCAAGTTTTTGTCATTCTGTCTCCGTTAAGCAACCACTTTCCCATGAGTCCAAAGTTTTGTTAACATACCGACCAGATCTATATTTTGAATGATCAGCCAGATAAATGAGCAATTTTCGAATTCCTTGCCGGCATGGCAGCAAACTTTCCCACCAGATTAGATCTGTTGATCTCGCGCCAGACTCAGATGGCATTTTTGACCCGTCTATCAGTCATTCTAATCTGACGTTCGAACACCATCGACATATTATTTAATGCCAAGATCTGCCACTCAGCATTCAAATCCCTTGCGCAACCGCCAGTCTTCAGCAGCTATCATATACCATCTAGCCCCGCCCCCTATCAAATTACGGTAGTGACCTCTCTTATTCGGCCGTCTTTTTTCTCTGTTGTCTGGCGCCTCTCGTACCTAGCCGCAACGAGCCGCCTCTCTCGCGCCACACATGTCTTGACTCCCTTGGTTCAACAAACTCTCTCGTGTCGAGGCATAGGTTAAGTGAAGTTGAGGTTAAGCCACGCCCTTTCTTTCAGATCAACTATGCCTACGACTCGTAGCGGCGCGTACATATGAATCAAGTGAAGCGAACTTTCGTGCCCTCTGGACCAGTGTTTACCCATCCATGGCTTCCCCCAGAGGAAGAGCACGCCTTATCGGCAGTTCAAGCTACCCCCGCGGATCTGCCTGGGTACCTCCACTCACCATGCCGTTCTGTTGAACAACCACAAGACCCCGACCACCCAACACATCACTATAATACTCGTTTTAGGAAGCGAACGTCCACTCTATGAAGGATCCGCACTGCGCCATTCCATGGTATTCCTGCTCGTCAGCAACTGTCCTTTACATTTTCCTTTCCGTCACACTTACTATCGTGTTCGTGCCCTGTTCCTCATTTTTGCACTCTCACCCCTTGCATTTCTCCTTCGTTTTGCACCTTTTTTTTCTCTCCGCTTCACTTTCGTTACGTCGACTTCCTTGGTTTGCTTTCGTTAGCGCATATGTGATGTTTTCCTTGACATGCGCCACTGCCCTCACCTACTTGGTTTCAGGTAGTGCGAACCCCCGTTTTAATCACCCAAGTGCCTTCTATGGACGACTCCGACGAACCTTCTGCGCACTAGGACGACAACGAGCCCGTTGAAGAGAAACGCGTCTCACCACCGCCACAGGTTTCGGATATCACAGGTAACAAGACCACGTCTTCCTACACCGTTATTCCGTTTCATTTTTTTATGTTTCCCCTTTGTTCATTTTTTTCTTTTCCTTTTCCTTTCGGTTTTTTTTTTCACTTTCTTTTGCATGCCTTCTTTTGTTGTTCTTTTTGGCGTAGGTCCCTTCCCAGGTTGCCTACTTTAAGCTCCGTGGATCATGTGGCTTCCCTTCCCCCACTTGTGGTCCTTCGTAGGGGTACCGTAGCGCTCGAACGATTTCGCGGTCTGTCCCCCCTTAGTGACGGGCCCCGTTTCTCCTTTATTTATTTTTTTTTTCGGCACAGCTTCACCTTTTCAGAGCATGCCGTTCCCCCGCCGATCGACACCCTGACACTAGACCTACCTATGGAGCAGGGCCCCTCGACGTCAAATGTGGCTGATGAGTTGGCAAACGATCTCTTGTTGACACCTCCCGCGAAGATGTCCCGACAGGATCCGGATCCCAACCGGACTGCCGTCCAACCACAATCTTCCTCTAACCCTGTGGGTTTATCTGATTCTCCCCGGACTGATGTCCAATTACAAGACACTTCATTTGGCGCCGGCGCCCTTGCGGCTAACCAGCCCGAACCTCAGCCTTGGGCACCTACTAGTAGCTCGTTTTCCACGTTCCGAGCCCCCGAGCGACCAGCGTCCCCTCAACCAGGTCCTTCTCGTCAAAGTCTCATGCCGTCCCCGCCGCCGCTCGTCAATGCGCCTTCCAATCCGAACCGCGGCCCATCGATGCATCCAGTCATGCCCCCGTCATCTGGACAGGAAGCCGCGAACCCGTACCTTAACCTTCATCCCTGGGCTCACCTAGTGGTTCCAATGCCAATGCCGACCGCCGCGAATAACGACACGGTTACCAGCGAACTTCCGGACCATGTCTATCGCCATCTCCCGGAAAGCGGCTACCTGGGGATCCGCTATGTAAGGACACTCTTTCCGCGACGGTTTCTTGGGACGATTTCTGCCACTAATCGCTTACCGGTAATCGAGCTCATGCGTATCAACCATGCGATCGACTTCCGATTGCACGCCGAGACCGTTATTCGCCAGATGGAGAGAGGAGCGTATATCGATGTGGACAATCCCCTGCCAGTGACGCCTCACGGAGAAGTCCCTTCGATTCTGTACCCGGAGACCATCAAAGGCTTTTTCCCCGTCCTCTATCAGGTGGTAGCCCGGGGACATGGCCAAGGCGTTATTCTTGAGGCTAAAGATTTCTTCGTCGTTGGGCCAGACCACCAGGAACTCCACTGCATAGTGCTGGACCAGTTTGCCACC
>JARK01001387.1:58556-98329 GCA_000688135.1 Ancylostoma ceylanicum | reverse complement strand
GGGGGGGGGGGCGAGAATGGGTCGCCAAATTTCCAAATTTTTGAAATTACTTTACAATACATATAAAAATCTTGCACTAGTTTATTTTCATTTGTTTATTTTTACTATTATTTTTTAAATATTGATTATTTATCATTATTCATTATTAAAATTAAAACTGTTACTAATTTTGTCTTCCGTCTGGGTCCCCAAAACGGCGGAGACCCCAGTTTTTTTCCCACGCCCCCTCCTCCCTCCCGCCCACTTTCTGCGTCCGCCACTGCTCTACAGGGATGGTTCATGCACTCTGAATGATGGGTCGGTAGTTATTTGGACACCCAGCCACGAGGAAGAGTGTCGTTATATACCGGTGACCAAAATGACTGGCTTTGTCATGGACACGGTATGGATTAGCAAATCGAAGGAATTTGCCCTCTCCTGGTCTAACAGCAGTACCGTTATCTACGACTGTCTGAAACAACTGACGATTACCGATCAGGGTTACGCCATAGCTTTCGTCAGCAGAGTCCCTCGTGATACCGATAGTGGTGTGGGCGTTGTCACCAGCAATCAGTTGGCCGCCCAACTGTTAGCAGTGGAAGGTTCCGTTCACTTGTCAGTTGAGTCCTTGTTTCGCAACGCTCTAAAAGCACTGTGTGAGCGAACCAATACCCTCGCAATTACGCTGCACACCGCGCTCAGGACTAACCCAACTCTCGCAATGCGCACTCTTCTTAATAGGCAGGACATTTCAGCCGACCACCTTGGTAACGGGTATGTTAGGCTTCGCAGATGCATCCCTATCCCTCCGCGCTCGGTCAGTTTTCTACCTTTTAATGGTACGTGCTTCAATTATCCTAGGGTCGCACTGACTCTCCCTAGTGGCGCTAAGTGAACCGCTTTTCTCCGTCCCAGTACTGGCGTACTCACAGGTAAGGCCCCTACCTCATCAACATACTGATCCACTCTCCTCGACCGCAGCATCTTCCCACCCAGGCCAGCCACTAACCTTGCTGAGGCAGGTAACAGTCACCATCTGACCTTGCTGAGGCAGGTAACAGTCACCATGAATTTCGATGAGCCTTCCACAACACTGTGGACTATGCGTGATAACCACACATGGAGATTATCACCCTATATGGATAGGACCGTGTGACATTCACAGCAGACTCTCCCTCTATGTAGCACTTATCTGTTGCTAACATAACCATTCTGTTGTAGGGCTCCACAACTGCCTTGAAGCAGCCCACTTCTGCCGACGCTTGCATCAGCGAACTCTTCTATCAACATCATCCCCTCGAACGCACACCTGGTTTACAATTAAGCAGCAAAGTCTCTTTCTCTTTCTTCTGCTCATAGCAACTAGCCTCGCCTTTCCGACCTTTTTTACCATCATGGCAACTACCCTTACCCACTTCGCAGCTACATCTTTTGCCTCTAATTTGACGTCCGAGGACGGACTTTTTCGAAAGGGGGGAGGTGTAAGGGTTTGGAAGAGTTAGGTTTCATTCCATCAATCAATAGAGGAATGTTGCAAGATGAAACTCTCTGATTGCAGGAGGCGTGGCCAACCGCACTGTATAAGAGGAGCCTGCCGCAGCTTCTTCTTTGGACTCACTCAACTACGACCGAGGCTCTCAAGAGCCATCCTGCAGTCTCTCACCGCACCCTCTGGGTCCGTCCGCTTCCAGGCCTGATGGCCATCGACAGTACACCGACGCCGCCGACAGACGTCCACCCTTTGATCTCGTGCGATGTATTATTGATGCCATTAGGATAAACCATATTATTATCTGGTGTTCTGCTGCGCATGATATTGGGCACGGAGCCCGCCATCTTACTGTACATTTCCCATTCGTTTCAACGAAAGCATTATTTTATGTCACTTCTGAGATGGTGTCTATTTGTTAAGTACTATTATGTGTTAGCTAACAGTATCGGATTAGCGGTGACCCAGGTGGGAGGGAGAGAGCGACATTCCTCTCCGCTGCTATTTTATAGGAATCTATCTTGTTGTGCTATTTTTGCGAAACTTTTCCAAATGTACGACTACTGCTACCAGTATAAATAGTCCAGGGTGAAAAGGGAGTTGGGGGGGCACCTCCAAAAAATGGTCGTAATGGCTATCTAGGCCAATTTTGTACGCCTAAGAAGGCTAATAGAGGTAGATAATCTAATAATAACGAGAAATCAGGTTAGAAAACAAGTAAAAAGTTGAAAAATTAAAAACAGGCGTTTTAGCATTGTTTCCATTCTTCCTAGCTAAAAATCAATACGAGTAACAAGTTAAAACTTGTTGTAGTTGTCAGAAGGAGTCTGTGTTTCCTTCGTAGGCCTAATCCATCTGAAATCCCTTCGCTTAGCAGGTTAGAACGTGTGCAACATGCCAAAAGCACCTCTGTTGTCTCTAGCAGGTGCCCCCCCCAACTCCCTTTTCACCTAGTCCAGGCCTTCAGGAGCAAATTCGCGTCGGGACCAACCCGCTGTGCGGTCGTGATTGGTGCGATCTATATGGGCGGAACGAATCGCAATTTTGTACGCCGCTAAAAATGGGCACGTTGTTAGAAGTGGCTATACCACTCCTCAAATTTTGCGATTTTCATTTCGAATCTGTAATCACCAGCAGTTCCATAAAAGCGGATAGATTCAAAACTAAGAAACGAACAGCAAATAATGACTTTATTGTGGAAAATGCACAAAATCCAAACATACAACGTAATGAATGTCGTGGCAAAGACTTTTGATGTTCTAGCGATTTCGACATACAGTAAGTCTTATTAATGGGAGGCAGACATCTTGAACGGCAGTGGCCTACATCCTCCTGAATATAGGGCATTACCGGGTCAATGTTCCGGATTCAATTATCCTACATTCTCCGACCGCTCAGCTAATTACAGTGCGGCAGCCAAGAGGACATCAGAAAAGCAACGGTTCCTTCCAATGCGATAATTTCGTCCGCATTCGAGATAAGATGATAAGGAGATAATTTAGTATTGGAAATGATTATTACCGTTATTTCTGTAAGGACATGAATTGAGTAAGACAACAGTAACACTTATTAATAATATCTCATCCTTTTGTCATCTCAAATGTGAATGAAATCCCTGGAAGGAATCCAGACTGCAGTGCTGGCCTCTTAGCTGTCCCACAGTAGTTAGCGGGGCAGTCAGAGAAAGTAGGGCAACTGAGTCTGTGGAAGTGACCCAGATGTGTTCTATATTTGGGAGAATGTAGGACACTGCTGTTCAAGATGTCACGCACCCCTTATTAATGAATACAATCAAACCTCGGTATGGAACTAAATACAAACAATTCATCAAGGGAGATTGCAGAAAGCGCAAGAATCATTCAACAGATGGTAATGAACACGTCTAAACAAAGCACCTAACAAGAGTAAACGTCAATCTTTATGTCGTAGTCTGTAATTGTGGACCAGTGTTACAAATATTAGAAACAAAATGGTTTCCTCTGCGTACGACCATAGTGTGGGATTACGCGGGGAATTTCAGCATGAGTTTTCACAAAAGATGGTGGTCGTAACAAGCTTACATTACTTCGTCTTATTTTAAATAATAGGAGCAAACTCCTATAGGTGTGCAATTACATACCACGACATGGATAATAACACTGGAATATCGAAACACCAGGTGTTCCCGTGAGAAGTAATTATGACGCACATATTACCATCATATGCACCGTTATCACAATTAATACGCAATTGTATTGAAATTCATGGAGTAGGAGGTCAACGTTTTAGAAAGTTGGATGTGGAATCCTAACAAGGTACTCGCAGTTTTGAATGTCTGAAAATATAGTAAAGAATAAATGAGGATACATGAAATTTCTGCGCGCCAAATTACCAGCTAAAGCCAGGAATTGCTTTGAAGAATATGAAGAGAATGACCGCGAATCGGAAGTCTCTCAAATTTCCTCCCACACCTCCTTGGTCAGAAATGAATAGCTCTTACCATACTTTTTACCACTTTGGTTGATATTTCTCCAGTGTCGAATTCGGCCTAAAGCGGCACCAACTCAGATCCAGCTCGTTCATCGCATAACTCATTGGAGCGATCATCACTACCATGGCGATCTAATGAATTGAATATTAGTGACTATGATTTGAGAGAACAAAAAGCAAAAAAAACAGCAGGGGCTAAAATTACCGTGGACAACATCGCCAGCCACATCCAGAAACGCATGAACCCGAGCCGGCAGCAGAGATGCCACTGTAGGCAATAGACCCACATAATATTGGTCCAGAACATACTGACGTCAAGGAAAGTGGTTACTCTGTAACAAATATGTTTAAAAAGAGCAGAAAAAAATCTATGGAAATACATGTGGAACCAAAAGTCACATGATATAACGGATCTAACACAAAAGTTTTAAGAAACTCCATGGAACGAGAAGCAGGAAAAAAAAAAGAAAAACAGTGATACAGCGTGTTCTTCAGCGGATGTGCAAGGAGAAGGTAGGCAAACGTAATCTAAGAAAAGCCAAGAAAAGACTTGTATAAGAAGCAAAATATGATCAAGTTTAAAGAAAAACTGCTAACCTGAACAGCAGTAAGAGCTCATAGTTGTCGTAGGCATGCTGACCCGGCTTCAGGTACTTGAACTGCGCTGGTATAAATGTTTTTCTTATATTTCCAACCAATACAGCGAATGAAGTCATCATTCTTAAGAGTTGCAGCAACAACTCTATCGAGTCGGCAATCTTTTTTCGTCTAAAAAAAGGGAATTTGAAAAATTAGCATTGTACCCAGAGCAGCTATCAATCTCACCTTCGTTCTCGGCGAGCTGCTTCGCGCAGCTCTTCACGTATGCGGCGTCGTACTCGTTGCGTCAGTGCTTTTCGATCTCGTTTCGCTCTTTTTTCTAGCTTTTTCTCGTCCAGGACATCATAGGTGTTGGTGAAATTTGGCACCAAGACGTCCAAAGCTGGATTAATACAGGTGAATCCAGCAAATATCATAGGAACTTAGGGGAAACCCACCATTTGGATCGGCTTCCTTCTTTTCACCGTTAGCTTTGTTCTTCAACGGGTTTGGAATCATATTGACGATTCGTCCCCATGCACTTTTCTGGAAATGAGTGGGTGAACAGTTGCATTGTGGTTGCAGTGCATTCGCTATTGTTTGCACAATGATCATGAACAGCCAGTGTTACACTGGCAAATTTGGCTATTTGACAGAGCTGTGCCTAAGTAGCATGTTGAAATTCGGCTCATGTTCAGTGTGGAAGACCCGCACAGCCAATAATATAGCGCTACTCAATAGTTCTTCACAGCAATTACTGCCCAATTAAAAACATTAGTGGGCCAACAACTCTCACGTTTGCTGTACCCCCGTATGAAAAGGGCTATTTATAGGGCAATTCATACCAGGTACGTGCGTCTGTCGCGCGTTCGGTGTACGCATGCATTTGCGGAGGATTTCCCACGGAGATTGGTCAACGCAGTAGCAACATCCTGAATGACCATACCAGGCTGCCGAATAGCCATCAAGCCGCGAATGTGTGCGTCTGATCTGCCTCAGGATTGCGATTGGGCCTGCCCTGTCTCTCAAAGACGCACGCATGCGCGTCAAACACACGCATTCGCGTCAAACGCAAACATCTAGAACGACTTCCCCTTAACGCATCTATAATAAAGCGGTAGCAGACGCAGATACCTAAGTGGGACTTCACACTACATAGATGAGTCAGACATACGGCAGACGCCCTTCATCATCTAGTCGCACGCGTGACGCCGCGCGCACATAGTATAGTTTTCCTTTCGAACGTACGCATACGAATACAAATCGGTCCTACTCGGCCTTAATAAGGAAAATTGCCAAACCTTAGACTCTTCGCTGTCACTCCGTCGAGGGGGCGGACGAACAGGGACCACGTCTTTGAACACCACTCTGAAAAGTGCTCTAATAAGACTAGCAAGAACCTTGCACCCCAATGAGGTAAACAGAGATGTGATGCATTGTGAAAGAAAATAAGGTGGGGCTGATGTTACGCGATTGGTGCATTGAAATACATTCGGTTTTCCAGGGTCAACACATCCTTTTCGCTTTATTTCTGGACTCCAGATATCTCTCTGATGCTTTCCCATGACAAAGCTTTGAAACGCTAGAAGTCAAAGTGAAAATAAAGAGGAATGAAAAAGGAATCAGCAGTCGAGTCTTCAATGTGAAACGAAAAATACTTAGCTTTACCTATTTTGCGGCGAACTTCCACCATTCTCAACTGGTTTGCTGGTTTGCGTATTGGACTGGTTATTATTCGGCGCTGAAAAAGTGGATATAATGGCACGGACAGCGATAAGATGATGAAGGGAACCTTGATTGCTTGCTGAAGACTCCTTGGAAGCGCGCGGTGGCCGAACCGGTGGCAACAAATCCTCTTCATCTTCTCTACCTTGGCGTTGTCCTGAAAATGTACACCACTGGGATTAAGTCACTTATATTAGGTTGTCAAATCATATCCTAGATAGCGTTTAGATTGAAAGTAGATCCATACATTTCCGCAAGGTTCATAAAAATGCACCCCTACCAGTGATGTGACGACGATTTCACCGTGAAATGTAACATGTGCGGTGGTGACGCTAATTGCGGATGTGAACGCGCCGTGATTGTATCCCGACAGGAAATTGGATTACCACGTCGAAGTATGCACCGCAGCGGTTTTTTCCAGTGTTAACTGCACAGGCGAATATACGGGTATGCAGGGGACAACAGCTATCTTTCCCTCGAGAAAGAGCAAGTCATTTTTGCTGTAGAGATTTTATGTATACTAAGAAGGTACACGTATGAAGAGGCACCGATTACAATGGTATACATGATTCCTTGCAAAGGTACCGAAGAATCCGTCCATGTTCCCTACATTTAAGAGAGAGTTATGGTGGGGCATCTACACATAACAATGCAAAAAATGGCACATAAACTCTGTGACGAATGTGTTTGAACCTAGTTTCTACTCGAACTATGGGTTTAAAACGAGTCTTTTCGCACTTTCATAGGCAATATCTCACACTGCGATAAACATCGTCCGCATTCGATTCCATTTACAAAAAAAAACTTTTGAGGGTAGAACAATGGTATGGTAGGCCTCTGCTCCCAAAAGCTTGAGTTCATCAATCGTACAACAGCGGCGGAGCCTCGTTTTCGCGTAAAAAAAAAAAAAACGAGGAACTAGATATGTAGAATTCATGAGCCTGGAGCAAAGGAATGACTGCAAGCTTTGCAAACTTTCAGTAACCCCGTTGCGCAGTAGTGCATGGATTCTTCCGAGGAAGATCGAGACCATATAAATACAATTTTCCATTTAGAACAGGAAAATGCAATAAAACAAGTTGCAATACCCATGTTTTGGATTAATTGCATGTCAGTCTTCACCACAGAATGTGCGCTGAGTTGGCATTTCAAACCCCGTGACTCTGCGAGCCGAATGATTTATCGAGCAAAAAGTGATGCATGATTCAGAGGGGAAAGAATAGTCTTGTACATCACTACACTGTACAAATGATAAGAAGTACTAGCTATATTTCAGAGTTCTAAAGAGTATATTAGCTGGTCCGCCTCAAGGTTCTACAGTCACGGATAAAGCTCAGGTGAATATATCATAATAAAGAAGAAAATCAAAAGAAATCCGAGAACTCACTAGATTCTAAGTCTGCTTGCGAGTCTACAGCCTGTCCTACGTAGACATATTTCCGACACTCGGCTTCTTCTTCAGCAATGACTTCTGGGATTACTCGAGGGCCACTAAAAAATGGAAAAATGCGAAAAATCAGGGAAAGGTACATGTGAACGGGAAGAATTACCACATAGTTGTCTTGTTAACTCGGGCCGCATCGAATTCGTCAATGTCGTTTTCGCCTTCGGAAGACGAGGAACTGCTGTCTGCGAACGCGAAACGTCATGAAGGAGGACGAAATTTCACAGATGGTGGGTGTTTACCTGGTCTCAATCTGCTCTGTTCTCTTTCGCGGATTTCTATGGTGTCCATGCGCTGCAGGGCGCGTTCGGCTTTCGTGCCTTTACCGCCATATAGGGCTAGGTAGAGTTGCTGAAAAGCATTTTTCTGAATCTATGCGTTTAATTAACCGATATGAATAAAATTCATTTAAAATATCACAACTTGAGTATACAATAAATTCATAAATAATATTTAATATGCGCATATTTATTGTGTTTCTCCGGGGAACACAGTAGTGAAGATATTAGAGGAAGAGAGAAGGCGAGGAATAGTGCCGTATTCGGAGAGGTAGGCGAGAAATTCGGATCATAGGCACAAATACTCGACGGTCGTCGTTTTCGAAACGGATTATAATAAATTATAAATAACATCTAGTAGCACGTAATAATATTATTAGATTTCAAAATCGCAAAAATAGTCATACACTGCTAAAAATACACTTCTCACCTTGTAGGTCTTGTCTGGATATTTCGTATACCGTTTCCAGATCAAATTACTCCACACATCCATATAATTTTCACGGCGCAACGATTGGAAACACGTGCAGAGGGTCAAATGCATCCAAAACCACAACAAATCGTAACTCTTCCATAGTGTGAAGTAGATACAATTCGTATACACGGCAAGGAACCTAAATACGGTCAAACTTACGGATTTCCAGAGCTTTCCCAAACAAAAAGATGGGAAATTACCAGTTGAAGTGCGCCAAACAGGCTAGGATCAGCCGATAGAAGAACCAGAACAGAAAGCAGCACCACTTCATTTTTGTAGCAGCGAGAAGACTATTTACAGATTATGCCATCTGGAGAAGTTGGATATAAGTCTGTTAAATAGTCAAGAAAACGGGAGGTCAGGAAAATGGCTGGTCCCGACACGAATTCCGGAAAACTGTAGATATTGCCGAGTTCGAATAGCATCGAATTGAAAATCTATCAATTCTAGAGATTTCTTGCATGGAAATGTTAGTTTTTAAGGATAAGAGTATATCTATTGATGTGGATAGAGATGAAAGGCCTTTCTGGATGTTGTTCTGTACTTCGAAAAACGATTATTACATGGTCCCAGTCTATAATACCTTCTAGCGCGAAAAAGAAAATGGGAGGGTTTTACCCTACAGATTGTCGTATGCTTTACCCTGGAAGGGTAAACCTAAACCCCACCCTAAGCTTACTCATAAGCCTAAGCGTATTCCTAGGTCCCTAAGCATGNTATGCTTTACCCTGGAAGGGTAAACCTAAACCCCACCCTAAGCTTACTCATAAGCCTAAGCGTATTCCTAGGTCNAAGGTGCACTTTTCGTGCTCCAATGATAATTCCCTGCTCTAATCGCATTCAACCCCAGAAACGCGTCTGGTTACGGGAGTTCCTAAGCATGAATGCCCCCTCCGACTCCCTTTTCCACAATTCTTGATCATAACCGTCATATAAACGAATTACTTCTATTCACTGGAATATGAATAAAACCCAACTAGCGTAGGTTCAAACATGGTACGGATCCCAGCAAGAATTTCGGATAACTGTAGGCTGGACAAGTGAATCTTGGGTAAACATGCCCAGTACCAAGGAAAAAGTAAATTTGTTCGTAGCTGGGTTTGTTCATTTGAAAATTTGATTAGATTTGACTTCACTCCTAGAAACTCCTAAGATTTGAAAGTGTTGCCTGATAACCGGCCAGATAATATTAATTTAGCAACTTTAATCTTTGAATTCTGAGAAAATTTTTCGAATTTGAAAGTTTCGAAAATATTGTTAAAACATACTGACCAGGGTTATTGCCGTATAAAAGGCGTCGAAATACGACCCACACTTTCCCCACCCAAAATTGATGTGTTGAGGAAATGGAAAACCGGTCCACGTGAAAAAAGCCGAACGGCGTCCTCGCCGACACCACCGCTCCGTCGGTTGATTTGACGTGCTCTAGTTTTAATTTCGCGCTCCACGGCAAATCGTGTTACGGTAGTGGAAAAGCGGTTTTCGAGGAAGTTTTCATTGTAAAAGTTATTGTTCAATGGTTTTCGGTTGTCGCATTGGGATGGTTAGATGAAGCAAGGCTCTTTATTCAAATCTGTAGACATTTCCTTCCACCATCATCTTTTTTTATCAATTATTTTCATCGCTAAAATTAAAACAGTGAGGCCTAAAATAGGTTTTGTTGTCTTCTTTTTCTCTTTTCGTTCGGGAATTTCTACTAGTTTCAACAAAATAGTAATTGTATAGTTTCAGGCTCATTAGCTTCTCTCGCCAAGGAATTGTATATCAACAATTCTAATTCACAATGGTTCGTTTTTTTTTTTCCTTTTCTTTTCTTTCTCTATTGCTTCATGGTTCTTTTCAATAATCAAGTGATTTGAGTTTTTCGTACAAGCCCGCGACTTCCGCACTAGACAGCAAGCGCACATGTTTGTAAACGTTCCTTTTTGTTTAATTTCTTTCCATTTCCGGTCTCAAATGGAAAGGGGTGCGATTTTTTGTTTTGCGCTTTCAGGGGATTTGACATTTTTGAATATGATTATTTCGAACGAAACAGGGTTTTCTTTGTATTCTGGACCTTAGAGATCACATGTAAAACTGAAAAAAGTTTGAAGAGAACTGAGAAGATAAGGAATGCGGGGAAAAGGATGTATGTGATGGATATATTTATCATTTGCTTTTTGTTTGCATATAGAATATGTTAAGTGAAGCATTCATAATTTTGTATAAACGTTTCTATTTCGCTTCTAGGGTAAAAAGAAGGCATTTTTGGACAAGAAGAATGCTGTGCACTTCCGACTTGTGCCCAAGAGTGCTGCCGAAAGTGGACCAGAAGAGGGGAAACGGTACGACACTTTTACATCTTTTTTGTTCATTCAGTTCTATTCGGGGCGCGTTATGCGCAACAGCGATACACGCCGCTGTTGCGCACACGGTCGATAGTTCGATCCCCGCTCTGGGTAACAAATTTTCCATCTACCCGGTAAGGAATGGATCCATTGATAGTTTGTCTGGTCGATATTGGTACCTGATTCATTTGGGCTGGTGAAGCACAACTCATGATATGGTGCTCATGCTCCACGATCCTAATTGAAATCAGTTACGGTACGCATATCAAAAAGACATTGGTCAACGCCGATCACATTACCATTTGTTAGGTTTGGTTACTGGCAGTGTTTTGCTCATGTCTAGTGATTTTCTGTTTCAGATTCGTCCCAACGCAAGAGCATCTGGAGGAACAACATAAATACGGGATCTTTTTCGATGATGACTATGATTACATGCAGCATTTGAGGGATGTTCGAGAGGTACTATCAACTAAATACGTTTTTATTAATCTGTTTCGAGAGCTGACACAATTTTTTGATGCCGTTGATGCTCTCCCGAGACTTATGAAAATAGATTTCTGGGCTAAAAGTGCAGTTTTTGATCTGGTTAGTTCAAATGAGCATGAAGTTTCCTAGCCTGCTAACTTATTATACTTTCAGACGGGAACTCTGCAAACCCTCGAAGAGGCGGCCGAACAGGAAGAGAGGTACATCCTCCGAGCGCCGAAATTTCCTCCACCTATGCCAACAGCCCTTTTTGGAGAGACGTCAGTGGCATCCATAGCAAAGAAGGAGGAAGAAGAGATCTTTGATGAAGAAGTGGAGAAAGCTTTAGAGGTGGGACTTTTGATCTTGATTTATAAATATCTTCTTTTTTATATCCCTCAAATTATCTAAGGTTTCAATAGTTCAGTTCTCTTTTTTTTTCTGAAATTTTGACACATTTCCACTCCTAGAACTTAAAATTCTTAGTACCTTGATTCGTTCTGCCGTTGAGGGAGCCACATACGCAGTCCTGTTGGAAAAGATAAACGGGTACAGCCAGATGCGGTATGAGCATGCTAAAAGTGCTAGGGTCGGGTAGTCGGTCAAGTTGCGCTTCTGCGGCCTCGACGCTGCAGAATTCATCCATTGTTCCCAAGAAAGACAGTACAGTAACAATGTACAATGGTGTCGCAGTGGGACCGGGTATCGGCGTCATACCCAGCACATCAAGTAACTGTTCTGTGCGTCCATTTTGTTTGAAATAAGATAGGATTATAAAGTATTGTGTGTACATGCGTATCTGTAGTATAAATTAAGTGAGATAACGTCATTTTTTTTTTCGAGAGTTTCCGCTATCATTATTTAGAGATAATTTTTCCCTCTGTTTCCCCCCAGAAATCCCTTCTACGTCCTTATATCTGTCAATACAAGCCTCATCAGGCATTTCATTGTTTCAGGGCAACTTCGAGGGTGAAATAGAAGGTGGCCTAGAAGATGACTTCGTAGCTCTTGCTGGTGGTCTAGCTGAACCTGTCCCGAAGTCACAAGTTGAACACCGCGAACCAGCTGTTCACATCAATAGTGATGAAGAGGTATGTTTTATTTGTAATTCATTGGTTCCATCCTAATCAATGACGTTACAACACTTTGATGGGATCGGCGAACTATTTTTTGGTAGACTTGTTGGGCTGTAGACCTTTTCCTCGCATTGGGGTGGATTTTCAATGTAGAGGTGCAAGGAGGGTGTTATTGTCACCAGGTCGATAAGGTTCTACTTTTTGGGTAAATGCACGTATTGCTCACAAATGAGTCTGATATGGATGTTCTTGTTCACCAAGAATTTCGGAGGAATCATTTGCAACTAAATGGTGGCGTGGAGTCTTGTGATGTCTTGCAGTTTCTGCAGTTTTTGGCAAATAACTCAATAACTGTTGTCCCTACATAAATCAGTAGACATTACTACATGTTTGAGCTCGTGCTTCTGCCCAAATTGTATACGAATTTGTTGCTCTAAGCTCAATACACTGTGAAGGTTGGTGATCCCCTGGTCTTTTACACCATTTTGTTACTTTTTTAGACATATCCACTTGTCAAAAGAACTATCTATGACGCTACTATATACATAGTTGGGGACCAGTTTCCGCTTTAGTTGATGTCCATGCGTCGTTCTACTACTCCTGTTGCAGGATGAAGAATCCGACTATGACGATTATAATTACGGCGATGAAGACGAGGAGGAGGAGGAGAAAGTGACGCAAGAAGTGGGTCATCGCTGTGGGCTGGCTCGCATCCAGTCGCCGAATTTTTGTTTTCACATGTAACTAGTCGAGATCACTGCTTCCAGGTGCAGCGTGACGGACCGCGCCGAGAAATCGATGATCGATTTGATCAGCTGCTCGAGGCTGACTACCATGATGATCAGTTAGGTGAACTAGATGGAGATGACTTCACAATGGGTGGTGCTCTGGAACCAAATGATGAACGGGTTAAACGGATGATCAAGGAGAGCCATGCTGGGCCTGTGGATGATGAGGAGGTGGGTTGTTTGTGAATATGAAGTATTTTCTTGCGAATATTTGTGCAGTCTTCTTTACTTCAAGCGAACCAGATTCGATGTCTTTATACATATTACTTGTGTTTTACCTTCTTTCAGTAATTTTTCGCTTAGTTGTTCCCTTTTCCCAGAAGTGAGGTGATTAATCTAAGGTTGACGGCATTATTTTTTACCTTCAAGAGATTTTATCTCAGTAGCGACGGTATGACAGTGGAACGATGTTTTCCGGCAGGTTTCCTAAACGAAATGCTGGCAGTTCTTTGTACCCAGTTTCTGTTGTGCAAGTTCCAACTCTTTGGTTTTCACAGTTTTGATGTTCCTGTAAAAATTGTAAAGTCAAATTTAGTGAAGTGAATGAAAGAATTGGCGGTATTTTTCCTTATCTTTTGTTAGTTCCACATAGAAATGCGCCGAAGAAGCCTTTCCACTCTGAAATTTGGGGAGAAGAAGCCGAAATTCCACCTTGCCTGTCCAAAAACATGGGAATTATCATTCAAGCTAAATTTGTAATCTATACGTGAGCTAGCTAGAGTGAGCATCGATAGTGGTGCGTTTTAAGCGAATACGAGGAAGCACGCTACGCGATCACGCCGCTCGCTTTGGAATCCTCACCGCGGCAATAAACTATGTGGTTTCTCAGATAAGGGGTTTTCTTCGCGGGTAGCATAAAATAAGGCAGAAAAAATTGTCAGGGAAACCCTGATTTGCCCCTACGGCGGCGATTCCAGCGCATGCTCCGTGTTCGAGAAAAAGTACCGCCATTGGCGCCCACTGCATTTATTCTGTCTCTTGTGGTTCCAGGCCTCCAAAGAATGGACTAGGCAACGGTTACGCCTGATAGAAGCTAAGGTGATTAAGGATGATGAGGATATGGAGACTGTTGAGGTTGGTTTATTGGTCACAAAACCGCGTTTTGCCTCTTTCAACCATTTCGCCAGCGGTGTCATGTTGTTTTTTGGTGGTCATGCGAACGTATTTGAGCGTTTTAAGGGGAATGAGTGGATAGAATGTTTATTTGTTCGAGAGTCATGCTAAACGATGCACTTCTTGTAGTAACAGAAGCGTAATTCGCTGCAGAAGCTGGTTACGCTGCTTTCATAGAAGTAAGGACGCTTATTGGGTTCGATTAAGGGCGTCGGAAAGGTTCTCCTAGCGTTTATATACGTTCGCTCGTTCATTCATTCATTCATTCATTCATCCATTCATTCATTCGTTCATTTGAGTCTCACCTTTATGTTGCCTGCTCTTTGAAACTTCAATGTCTAGGTTGACGAATCCGCATCCAAAAGGTTGAAATGGGACTGCGAATCATACGCTACTCAATACTCCAACATCTACAACCATCCAACGCTGATACAAAGTTGACTTTGTTCCTCCTTCCGGCAGCAAGCCAGCAATTGCAAAGCGCAGTATTTTGCTATTCAGATCCAAAAAGCGGCAAACTGTCGCGCCGCGCGCTAAAACGACTCGATCGTGAAGCGCAAAAAGTGGACGAGATGGAAGTGGACGACGAGGAGATGCAAAGCAATGACGATGACACGATGAGTCAGTGTACACAAGCGTCCACATACAGGTTTGGCGGTTTTTCTCGTATTTCTCGTTGATTGGATTGGATGGTTATTCATTTTAACGTGTCATGATTGTCTGTTAGTTCTGGAATGTTACCCTTCTCAAATTGCACTGCAGCGCAGGTTGGGGATGGATTGCGAAATTTGATCGCTATTCTTGATTTTAGTTGTTAAGTGAACTTTTCTTGATGAACATTGCATGCCATTGATTTTTTTGTATTCGAGATGAGGACTTTTGATCCTTTGCTAATGGAAAGCTCTCTCTCCCCTTCCTCTTTCCCTCTCTTTTTATTAACATAGTTTGGTAACTTTGCATTTTGCGCAATTTCCGTGAAACTCGTTCATGCCGTGTTTTTCAATGGTTGAGGGTTAGGCTTTTTTTTTTCTGAATCCCACCGCCTTTTCGTTAATCCAAGGTATTAATTGCCCATAATTCACGGGATTATTTGCCTCTTCTTTTTCTTTTTTTTTTAACTTTTGAAGCTTTTTAATTTTTGTTGACTTGGTCCCTGTTAACATTCTTGGGCCCCGTTGAAGCGAACTCTCAGTATTTTTTTAGCAGAGATTTTTTTAACGTCATCTTCCATCACTCTGGTTCTTCATTTTCTCTGTATTCATTTTCTGCTCTTCACAACGTTTACTTCCTCTCGATAGTACATTAGAATTGGTTTTATAATTTCTGAGAAAGGCTCGGTTATTAGTTGTGGTTTGTTATGGGTGGCTTTCCTTCACTTTATTAAAATTGCATAGGCCGCAAACCTGTTTTACTGTACAACAGTATTCTGTGTTATTTTTGTCAATGTTATTGTTGTCAATATTTCAGGCCAAAAGGCGAAACGCCAGAACAACGGCGTCTTCGTAAACAAGCAATCAAGGAGGCTCGGCGGTTCCGGAGGCAGGAGAAAAAAGGCAATAAAATGGCGTTTGCAGAGGAACACCGGAAGGTATTCGATTCTGTTTATATTGTGGAACAGTGTTTATTATGCTCCTTCAGCAGATGCGGTTCCATTTCTTTCATTTCTTGGAATTTCAGGATCTTTCCTGGATTTTAGTGATGCTCGTAGTATTTTTTTCCAAGCCGGTTTTAATTTGGACAATTTTAGGTGGCCAAAGAGCGTGCTGGACAAATCAAGACAGTCCCGATTGTTTAATTGTTGTCTTAGCCCGTTGTTTACTCATTGTTATGGATTCTTTCGCTTTTTCTGGTGATTTCGCCCTCTCACCCACCGCCCCATTCCCCCTCTTCGTCTCTATTGCCCGAGAGTTTACAAGAGCCCCCAGGAGAAATTCAACACCCGCGTCTATTTTCCCTCTAAACTGTGGTCTAAGTCCCGTTTTTCTGGTTACTTTCTATGTTGTTTGAAATCTGTTGTTTTGTTATGGTTTAGCAGAGTTTAATGGAGCTTTTGTTATAGTTTGATGACGTCATAATGTCAAAATAAAGACATTTCTATGGTTTCCTCGTGTCGTAATGTTTGCTCGATGAAGTGATCGGAAGGCGCACGTAAGAACGCCCCAACTGCCACGAGGGCGGTGGTATTTTCCTCGCTTTGCTCTGGATTCATTGGATCGTTTCGTGGCATGGGGAGTGATGTATGGGGAATTCGTTCTTTGATTTATGGCTTTTCTAACATTCCTGGAACATTTTTCTCGCAGCATAGGTTACATTTTGGTGTTTGCCTTGATCACGGGCTCTTTCTTCGTGAGAATTTATGCGTTTTTATCTTCTTTTCATCTCTCCTGGTCAATACTTTTTTTGAATTTTTATGGAGATATATTCTAGCCATTAGCTTTTAGCTAATGGTTTTCCGTCGTATCCATATAGAATTTGCCAACCTTTGCTCTTTTTCTTTCTTTCTTTCCTTTTTTTGTTTCTTCCTTCCCTAACATAGAATTCTGTAATTACTGTTTCTCATCAGAAAATGCGTTCTCATCGCCAGGTGTGTTCATTCATTCATTCATTCATTCATTCATTCATTCATTCATTCATTCCATTCATTCCATTCATTCATTCATTCACTCCATTTATTTATTTATTTATTTATTTATTTATTTATTTATTTATTCCATTCATTCATTCATTCATTCATTCATTCATTCAATCATTCATTCATTCATTCATTCATTCATCGATAGGAATTTGGGCCATTTTGGTGGGCGTGGCTTGATGCATTGACTGAAGTTTTTTGACAGTCCATTGGCATAATTTTAAGATCTTACGCATGAATTCCTCACGGTTTTACCGAAATGCTCGGTCATTTTCGATCAATATTGTAGCTCTTAATGATGTCAGACCCACAACATAGCTTCAGTACGTGAGAAATTTTTAATTCCCGGTCCACCTATCCGGGAATTGTCCCACATTTGACTCTTTTTTTTTTGAGGCATGCTAGAAATTTGGATTTAGGATTCTTAATCCATTTCGATGCTTTTGTTCCCAATATTTCTTCTGTTAATAACGCTCTTGGCTTACTCTTTGCTAGCATTGTCCATCCCTGTCCCTCCCCCCTCCCTTAACCACCCTGTCTTAGAGTGTAAACCTCTGTAGCTGTCACCTTGCTATGTTTAATGTTTGCACACTGTTTTTCACTACGTCGTTCTCCATGCGACGCGGACTCTTGAAAAAGATACATAGTCGTTTTCCTCGTTCCTGCACTTCTTCTGCTGTATTTTTTCTCTTATTCGATGTGATGAGCTGTGCCAAGTAAATCGACTGTTTATTGGCGCTCATAGTGAAAATGTGTATTGATCCGTTTTTATTCTGCAGCAGTTTTAACTTCCTAGCTATTGTTGCCCGAATTTTTTACGGCTCTACTTCTTCCTGAATATCGTTGATTGGCGTTGCCAGTAGCTGTCGGAGGGCAAGACTGGAGGGAGGAGGGAATTTTGCGAGAGTTTTTTGAATTTCTCATTCAGCTGAATATTGTCCTCAAGTTATATGCTTGAACATCCTTGATTCGAAGTAGATCTTATATTTTCAAATTTTGTAGTGGAGCTTGTGTCTTTTCCTTTTTTTTTGCGGTGACTCCACTTTTTCTCTGATGCCCTCGATTCCCCTCGATCACTAACCCCCCCCCCCCGTCTCATCCACGACCTTCCTCCACACTGCTAGGAGTTCTAGCATTCTCACTTCGCAGTTATGTTCGAATAGTAATTGTACTCCAGATTCAAGCAACTCTACCCATAACTTTTTCACCCTTCACGGCTTAGCAAGGTACCCGCTCGGCTTTTCCTAAGCTTCAGCATTATAACACCGGAATACGTAATCTTTTTTTTGAAATCACGTTTTGTCGCTTAATCTCTAGGATTTTGTACCTGTACCCATATTTGTTTGAATCCATAACTCACAAAATACCTAGATTTTCCATGGGTAATAGTGATAATCTCCGTTAATACCAATACGAAATTGTGTGTGTTTGAAGTTCTGTTCATCCGTTAATCGTTAAAGAAACGACGAATACGTTTCACTGCTTTACTTGGGCATGCTATAGTGAACAGCCGTCCCACGCGCCGAGAATTTGGGTCATGTGCAGCGGATCGCTGCCGCAGCAGTGAGAGTTTCGTTTTTTAGGGTCATTTCAACCGATCTACACAGTGTTCTGAATTAGTAACGAACCGGTTCGATTGCGAGGAGCTGTCAGGATTTTTCCACGCTGTTCACCACTGATTGCCTGTTGTAACGTTTTCGAAGCAGTTTTATCGACGTTGAAATGTTTCGTTTCGCTTCACTTCGCCGTGTTCATCGTTTGCCATGCATTTTGGAAGGTTGTTCCCTTGATTGTTTTTCACCATTCATTCATCATCGCTTTGCGATTTCTAGTTAAAAATCAGGTTGCTTCGCGTCGCTAAGATTTCTTGGCTGCAACAGTTTTGATGAATCAGCTCTGAAAAAAATGCTGCTGTTATTATATTTTCTACTATTATCTTCAGAGGTTTCTACGGATTTCCTCTCATTTTGCTTTTTTTTTCATCTACTTTTCCGTCCTTCACTCATTGATTCTTTCATTCCATTCATTCATTCGTTCATTCGTTCCATTAATTAATTGATTAACTACGTAACTAATTCCATTGCTTGTTAATTCATTCACTCACTTATTCATTCCATTCATTCATTCCATTCATTCATTCATTCATTCATTCATTCATTCATTCATTCATTCACTCACTCATTCATTCATTCGTTCATTTGCTCATTCATTCATTCTCCTCATTCACCCCATTCCATTTATTTCTTTCTACTCCAATCATTCGTTCAGTCATTCCATTAATTCATTCATTCCATTGATTTCTCCATCTGTCTATCTAATCATATATTCATTCCATGCACCTATTAGGTAACCAATTCATTAATCAATCTCCTCGTTCTTTCATTACACTTGCATTATTTATTCATTAATTTATAATATTTGCCTATACGTCTTTTCGTTCGTTCATTATCCATTTTTGTGAATGGGTGCCTTATCTTCAACTCTGCTCTTCCTCCGACTGAACACTTTCTCCTCATGAGCTTTCCTTTTATGACTCTGAGCGCAAGTTGAAGAAGAAATTCTCAGGAACTACAGTTTTCTCAGAAATTCCTCGAAATTTAGAAAATTACGGCACATTACAACAAATTTCATTCCTGATCAATGAAAATTTGTTAAAATTGTTGTCAGATCCCGAGAAATTGTTCGCGTAGCACTTGAACTGGTGGTGAAAGAAACCTCTTGAGCAGTTTCGAGAATCACTGAGAATTACTCGGCACTGTGGTGGTTCTCCTGTTTTACATGATTCTCTTAGTTTTGAACTCTGTTTCTTGATTAAAAAATATATCGAAAAGTCCAGCATCGTGTCCAGCACCGTCACTGCGATGTTGGAGTCATCAAAAATCCATTTTTAGGGGAGAAATTTTGGCGAATTACCCTAACTAATTATGACTAAGCTTTTTCAAGGTGCGTGATTTGAACTGGCAACCCGGCTTTTCGGACATGTTTTGAATGGGCGATGTTTTGAAGGTTCTTTTTGGATGGATTTGTGCTCAGAGAAGTAGTACATCTCCGTTGAAAAGTGCAGAAAAACCAGTGTTGGTGCTTGGAGCAGCTCGGAGGTTGGCCTTGCTAGCATCAGATCCTATAGGATGACAGAGAAGGCGTTCAAATGGCCATAAAGAAATGACTGTCATGCTGGTTAGAAACCTTCTGATAATTTCTCATATTCATCGCGATCATTTAACGGCATGTCCCCCTATATTTTCCACACGAACCATTTTAAACTTTTCCCTTACGATATCATAAGAAATTTTACTGATCGATTGTATTGTCTGAAACTAAATGTCTTAGGGTAACGTGGTCTGTTAAATTGAGTGGAGCGAAAATCAGACTGCTTAGGAGAACTTGAGCCTTGTAACGATCAGAAATTGGGGTGTCCTTCTATTTTTCTTTCGATAATCACTGTATAGAGCAGCATAGTTTCCCTCTGGGCCAAGGATTGATGGACTTCCGATCATTTGAACTTTTAACTCCTGAAGGTTTTTGAGAAATTCACAGCAACCTTGTTATATGAGGACGTTTTTGTCTTTCTTTTTTTTCCAAATGCTCACTTTTTTCACTATTTTTCTCGTTCTGTTTGCCTCGTTCTTTCCTTTTTTCTGCAAACTTTTTTTTTCTGCAAAACTACCGCTCATCCTTGCTTTGAATTGAGTTTTGTACCAAGAGTTTCCAAGAAAAATGCGTCAAGAGCTGCGGAAGCGTATTTGTTCAGAGTACTTTGACGGTGTTTGACGAACTGCTGATATTCTGCTGCCGAAAACAAAGTTTTTCTCAGGAAAGTTGAGAGAGACTCGTGTTTCAAGATGGGAAGAACGTTCACTGGGGATTTTTATAAGTTTGGGAAGTAGCCCTCCATACATTTGGCGAAACTTTCGTTTAATTTGCATGTTATGCAGATATTTGAGGAATTTGAATTGTTGAGGCATTATTGAGGCAAAGACCACGCCCACTTCAATCTTTGCTGCTTGTCCTTCTATGAACCTCCCAGCTGAATATTTAGAACAATGTTTACACTCACAAATTACCTATACACTGTTACCTGCCATTTTATCACTTTGTACTTAGCCTAGTCACGGGTTTGGGGAATAACTGGTTCCATCCACGACAGTTCCACGTGTCAGGAAAACTCGTCCAGAATGTCGTGATTATCCATCCGTAGCAGATTGTCTCCGTCAACAGAGGTCAGTTGCGGTTCCGAAGGTCGTCATCGTCCGCGCCGAGACCTCCCTCACCTCTCACGTCTTATTCAAACAGTGCCCCTGACAGTCGCGTGGGCGTGGCCGGCGCAATCAACCACCTCGACTCATCGAACTACTAACTGACGTATGTATGTGTGCGTTCGCCGGACAGCAATTGTGGCAATATGACCGAGGTGGGCGGGGCTAATGTGTGCCTCTGAAGTGATGGATTGTCTGTGTGTTAAGAGGTCTTCGTGTCCCTTCGATTATTCTGCAATTTAACGTTCTATAAGGCTTTTAATATGTTATGGATTGCATGGGTTTTTTGCATTGCTGAAAGATGTTTTGGATGTTTCCTCTTTTTATCGATTTTTTGCTCCTTATCAGTTTTTTCTTGGATTGTTTCCAGAACTGCTATCATCTGAAAGGTGACTCAAGTTTTCGCATGATATCCTGTTTCCTGGGCACATGACCACTCCTACATACTTTTCGAATGCAGAAGAAAGAAAGCCTTTTGGGTCTTTTTTCTCGGGAATGAGCAGTTGAGGTGTTTTCTGGACATCCGCCACAAATTTCTTTATCCATGTCCATGTGTCCATGAAAAATACCTGCCTTTTTAAGGGTGTTGCTTATTCAATACATATTGTCTTTTGTTTTTTTTTTTTTTTTGACGAAGAAATGGGCATGGCCGTACTTCCAAGAGGTGGAAGATGCGGAATTCCACATTGGCTGAATTAACTAAGGAAAAATTGCCGTAAAATTCCATGATTTTTCTGATTTTATTATTTTTTCTAGGTGGCAAAATTGGTTCAGCATTTTTTTTTTTTGCGCGGTTTGTTTTCTCGGCCAGGTCTTTATTCACTCGATCACTCATCCATTCATTCATTCAATCATCCATTCAATCAATCTTTCGATCAATCAATCAATCACTCGTTCGTTTAAAAGTTCATCCATTCATTCATTAATTATTTCATTCGCCCTATTCATTCATTCATTCATTCATTCATTCATTCATTCATTCATTCATTCATTCAGCCATTCATTCATTCATTCGTCCAGCCATTCATTCACTCATTTTTATTTTATTCTACTTTATTTTATGAGTGCATTACAGTTTATGTGCTCGATATAGCGACAGTTCATAAAACAAACAAACACAGATGAGGAAAGTGTTGAGCATAGGTGCGATAGAAGGGAGCCGGGGGTCTCCCAAGTGAAGGGGGTCTGAGAGGTCTAAGGGTCGTCAATCGTGCCCAAAGTGAAGGGGGTCTGCATTGGAATTGGCAGCGGCGGCGTGATGAGTCATCACTTGGACGATTAAAATCTCACTCAAATTTTAATCAAAAACCACACAAAATACTTATTTTATCAGAAATGGGAGAGTCTGAGCAATACCAGCATTCCATATCCTACCTCCTGGTGTCAAATACCCTATAGCTCACCCACAGCATCCTTCTCCCTTTTGGAAATGCTGAAAACTGGCAAAAAATGGCTATTTTTCCTTCGTAACTCCTTTACTATAAACTTTGGCATATCAGTGAAGAGCACATATGAGCGATTATTCATGGCATTACACCTACACCAATTGTTATTTCTTCTGGAAGAACGTGCTGAGTTGCTCCCTAGGAAAATGAAGGGTGCCGGAGCCGGCTCTTAACAATGGCTCAGTCGTCGCTCTGCGCTTCCTCCCTCATCGCACTGCCTTTTCTTTCTCTGACTAGTGGCCAGAGCCAAAGTACTGGTTTTGGCTCTCCCCCCTCCCGCACAGTGCAGAACGGACTTTTACCCATCATGTTATATATGAAACTGAAGAGAATATTCTGCACTTGAATTTCGTATGCAGTATATCTCATTTTGTTAGGTGTGCGGAGAGAAATTCGCTAAAAACCCCTTAATTCTCGTCGTTTTGCTCGCTTTCAAATATTCCTATTTGGTTCCTATAGGATGTTCACATCAAGATTCACATTCTACTTGAGCTGATACAGAATTTCTTCCTCTGTTTCCCAGGACTGTCCCATTTTTGATTCATTGACATTCGTCAGAGTTATTCCCAACAGAAGTGAAACTGCCGCAAAATGTGTCGGTCTCGAAAAACGCAAACCGTTCCTCCAACATGAAAGGTATTTCCACAGTCAAGGTGCTCCACTAGGTTCACTCTACCTGGAAATACCCTTCACTGTATGGAAATTTCCGCTGCGAACTGAGCTATTCTTCTTTTTTCAACTCCTCCCATTTCGTCAAATTCAGCGCTCCAATCAAGTTGCGAAATCACTTCCAGCTTACTCTTGCACAGCCAGCAGCTTCACAGATTTACATACATACATACATTTATTCAAATGTTTCACTGCTAAATCCTGACATCTGCTTTTGTTCCTTCCCTTCTCCTTCACAAGCATCGTTCTTCCTTCTGCATCCTTCTAGCTTCTTCTCTTGATCGCATTATTCATCTTCGTTACCTTACCAACCTATTTCATTGATTGCTTTTTTACCGGCCCGGTCACTTCCTCTTAGCTTTAGTGAAGAGGGTCTGCCCCACCCCCGTCCAAAGTGAAGGGGGGAAGAGCCTCGGCTCCGACTATCGCACCTATGGTGTTGAGTGTATGTGAGAAAAAATTATGAGATCTTTTCTCGAGAATTTTTTAACCATGTTTACTAAGTCATGCTGCAAAACGTATAATTTTATTTTTCCGAGTTTCTAAGTCAACATCTGTGCTACTATCACTGCTAGTACTGCTACATTCATTCATTCATTCATTCACACCTCTCGTTCATTCATTCATTTTTTCGCTTACTCATTTGTCCAGTCTGTTTTTGTTTACTTACGGCAGTTTTTCTAAAGTTCAATCGTTTTGTCTTGTTGTTTATTTATTTATTCAATTTATTCGATTATGAGCTCGCACTTCTACTCATACTCCTTCTGCCCTTTCGCCCATTACTTCACGCTCATTTATTCGCTGAAGAAAGAAATGCACCTTTTCGTTCTCTTCCATCTGTCTCAGATTACTCAGTTTGGTCTTTGTTTTCTGCGATGTTCACAAGAGTCGTTATTAGGGATCCGAAGTGATGCTAAAATTTTTAAATGATATCCCCGACAGGTTCTAATGTGAAAAAGTGCAGCTATTCACTCCGCATTTCTTTCTGTCAATCATATTAAAATGAAAAAAAAGATCTTATCGTTTTATCACTTCTTGTGATGCCTGCTGTCAAAGATCCTTCAAAAACCCGAAATTGTTAGCCGTATTGTAAGCCGTGTTACAAGAGCGTGGGAAATTGTCGTAGCGGAAACTTTGGACAAGCAGTTGATTGTTAAAATTGACACACAGCAGTTGACCCTGAAAATTGCTTGTTATCAGTCGAACGAAGCGGTTTCTGGCCACGATTTTTGACGGAACAGAGCATCGCCTTACGATTTTACGGTTACGATGGCGAAATTGTCACACAAAATGTGCTCGAAAACGCTATTCATTGACAAGGAATGGAGCTGTTTCAACAACTGCTTGACCAACGAAACGGCCACTGCTTTTGTGCCATTTCATGGATTTGAACGTTTATTTAGTAGGTAGGAGGTGTAGTCTAGTTCTCTCACGCCTAAGTGCTGACTTTCAAGCTATGTTTTCTCGGAAAACTCTTCCTGGAAATACCCATATGAAAAATGTATTATTTTATTGAGAAGTGGTACATCTGTAGTCTCTCTTGCACTAGATTCTGAGCAGAATGTTTAAAAATGCTCCTCTTATGTTTTGAGCGAGTAGTGAACAACCTATCCTTGCGACAGACCTCACCCAACGAATCTCCAAGCGCCTAATACGGGCATTTCTGCCGCTAATTCTCGTTAGCCACCGGTAAACCTGTTGTGCGACTGCTTTTGGACGGCTAGTTGTACCCTTGGCAACTGGTTATAACTAGCGATTCTGCATGCTTGCAATAATTATCATAAGTTTTGTAGATCTTGTGATTTTCCTCGTTTTTCAACTGAATGGATCTTTTTTTCTGGAATTTTTATTCTAACATGTATTGACTTACTTTAATTAGGATGTTTTGAAAATAGGAAGCCATACTCGCATGAGTCTTTTTGAGACGTCGTTGCTATCAGCGTAAAGTTCTCGGATTGATTCCTGCTGCACCCCTCCTAAAGTTGGAAAAGAGGCGTGTCCACTCGTAGTCTGCACACTCTCTGAAACTCCATGCTCTCTTCTACCTCTTTCCCTACCCCTACCTTTTCATATGCCTTCTGTTCTTTCTCTGATTTTTCTCGATAGCATCTATTTCTTTGCTGCGATTCTAAGACATCCCACAAGTGTGTCTTCGCGAAAATCGAATTGGCATATATTTACTGGTTGCACTTGGGGCAAATATTGGCCGTCGAGCACTTCGTAACAATAGACAACGTTCTGAAGCGGACAGCTGCGTAAATATCTTTGTATTAGAAGATAATTGCACATTGAAATGTTGTATGATTTTTTATGGTTCTCTCCCCGATTTTTTGACCAAAATGGGTGGGGCATCGCCGCGAAGACAATTTGTTTAGGGGTATGTATCATTGTGAGGGGAAATGGGCGGTATCAGGCTACTATGATTGGCTCATTCAATCAATGCTCCAGTCAAGCTGGCCTGGTGACACCCCATTTTCCCTCACGAAGATACCCTCCTTGGAACGTATGCATAGTTTGGATTACCCAATGTAACCGTGTTAGCACCACACAACTTTACCCATGGCTAGCATGGGCGCAAACATGTTTACCCTGGGTAATCTCAGTGGTGCATCCTGAGCCTGGCTGCTTCATTCTTCTTCTCGAGTAGCAACAATTTCCTTAGGCGGTGCATTCCCATGAGCGAATTGACCAGAAGGCGCCTTTGCCCCGCCCCTGGCCCCGCCCACTTGCTCCACAAGAATTAGTGCTCGAAAACGGGTTTTTCTTTCAGCAGTTTTGCTTGGAATCACATATCATACTGATTAGCAATCACTAGAAATTTTTTTGATGCAAAAATCTCAAAAACTATTTTGAGATGGGACGGTGATTTTGAATCTCTGATCAGCAATGTGTCGGTTCAGTGGGCTTACTTGGTCAGACTTCGGTGACAGAGTGCGGTTTTTTGCCTCCAGCAATGCCTCCAGCATTTAATGCCCCTCTGACGCATTGATAATCAATATTTTCCTGCTTGCTGTTCTGCCAGTGGGAAATTTCTATGATCTTTTCCTTTAATTCCTGCAGCAGCACATCTGCTGCGTACAGAGGGGGTCGTTCGCATCTGAATCGTAGCAGCCACCTCTGTCAATGTTTGCACATACATCAACGTTGTCGTTAGTGTATTCGTCGTGCTTTTGTTGCATAAATTCATCGTGGTCGTTAAATACAAACGTTTGATCCGTTAAAGATGCCCCGAATGCGGGCAGGGCTCGCGGGGCTGGCCCTGGGTAGAAGCGCCACGACGCTGCTGCTGCTACTGGCGTCGTGTGGACTGGCCACGAGCCTCATCAACTGGGACAGCGATATCGTCGCCAACGAGATGGAGACTGAGTACGCGGAGGTGAGCGCCCATTTCTTGTCCTGTAGCAAGAGGGTCCCAATTTTTGAAATGTGTGCTTTTGCAGAAAGATGCGCTAACCATGCATTTCGGCGCTAGCAAAGCAGATCTGACGATTTTTCCGTCGTATGAGGAAATGAAGAAGAAGTGAGGGATTTGTAGTGTTTTGTATTTCGTACTCTTATGCTAGTGTTGGTCCCGCAACGATCGAATGCTTTGGTAATTTCAGGGTAGGAGAGTTTAAAGATGTGGATCCATCAGAGTTGGTGAACCATGACTATACGAGTATGACAGCATGGTTGAAGGTGAGCTCTTGCTAATATTTTTATTTTTTGTCTTTTAAAATAATTTTTTTATTATTTTTTCCAATATAACAGTTCACTTTTCGCAAAAATTCAACTGGAATCATTTTCATACTCCCAAGTATTCTCTTATGCCTATTCGCATTTCTAAAAGTATCTTTAAATATTATTTTGTTCATTCCCTAGGTATTGATTTTTCAGGCAGCTGCTCTTAATTACCCTAACATTACTCACCTCTATTCGGTTGGTAAAAGTGTCTTAGGCCGTGAACTTTGGGTGCTGGTTATATCGGATAACCCAGCGGAACACGAGATTTTGGAACCGGAAGTGAAATATGTGGGAAACATGCATGGAAATGAGGTAAGGTCCTCCCTTTTTGCCATATTTTTGTAAAAATTTGGCGATGTTCGGAATTTTCAGGTCGTTGGCCGAGAGGCACTCCTGTATTTAATCGAAATTCTTTGTACTAACTATGGAAAAAATGAATATCTGACTAATTTGGTGAATAATCAACGAATTCACATCATGCCGTCGATGAATCCAGACGGCTATGAGCATGGAACACCAGGGGACAGGGTTGGAGGTACGGTGAGTGCAATTCCGGTTTGGTTAAATTTTACCTCAGAGATTTGTGATAGATTTTGGTCTGTGTAGGGTCGAGCCAATGAGCACAATGTGGATTTGAACCGCAATTTCCCGGCGATGTACCCGGCACATCGAGAAGCTTCCGGTGGCGGCGATCCAGAGCCGGAGACGGCGGCTGTGATGAAGTGGATGAAGGAGTACCCATTCGTGCTCAGCGCGAATTTTCATGGAGGTAAGGCTACGCATACATCTGGAAAATTTTATTCATTAGGTTTTCACTTATTTGTTTGCTCCTCTACTTATTCATTTGTTTGTCTTTTTTCTTGTCCACCTGATTTATCAATTGTTTATTTTTGGTCTTTCTCTGTAAATGAAGTTAATTATTGATTTTTACAGGTTCGCTAGTAGCTAATTATCCGTTTGACGATTCGGTAACTGGCCAAGATCACATCTACACACCTGTGAGTTATTTTTTTTGGTTTTTGCTTTTGTTTCCTTCTTTTTTTCTCACTCAATGTTGTTTTATTCATTATCTGCTTCGTTTTTATCGTCCTTTTGCTTTCTTTCGAAAGAAAAATGATGGTTTTTCCGCTGTTGCTTCAATTCAGAGTGATACATTCATTCTAGGGTAGAGGTGAAACGAGTCACATTTCTGTTTTTCTTCTACTTTCTTCCAACGTTTCCTTGTTTACCGGTAGAGAAATTTCAAATTGAAATGTTTTCATCGATAAATTGACTTTCTTCTCAAATAGTTTTTTGGAATAAAAGTAGTGAAGCTAAGCCGACTATGTGAGATTGCTGAGAACTCATTAGAATGTAATAAACGATAATTAAACCCAAATTTAATTAACAGCGCAGTTGTAGATGTGAGTGGAGAGTAGATGTAGAGAGTACGGACGGGAACCACTTGGGGAAGTCATCAACGCTGGTGGACTGAAAATGTTGCAAAACCACTTTATTAGTGAAAAATTTGTGCTAGTATATTTATGGCGTCTTATTTCCACACACTCGAATGTCAGAATTCGCCTTCTAACCACTCTGATAATTCTGCAGCCCTAAAACCACCCAAATATCATAGCACTTCCAGTTTGAAATGTATAGACATCTTCCTTGCTGTCATCCTCGCCACATTGACTGCAGTCCTTCTTCGGTTTGTGCTACGAGGAGGAAAGTTCCATCAGCAACTGAGGGGAGAATGGCAACAAGGGGGGGGGGGGAGAATGATCTTAGGCTTTCAACTCGATATACGCTGTTCGAGCTGCGGTTGTGCTGCAGTTTTCGGAATAATTTAGGCTATTTCTGGTCCTGAATTTCCTGCCATCTGGGCTCGGTTCTCCTTCTCCTTTCCCTATCCCCACCTCTCCCCGCATTCCTTGCCTCCCTTCATGCAACAGCTACTAATTCAGATGTCACTATTATCCTGAGGAGGGCGTTTCTGCCGCTCTCAGCCCTTAGTTTTTATGGCGTACATTTTACTTGGGCACATTACTAGAACATTAGTGTTTTTATTTTTCTTTTTTCACTTGCTTGCCTCACAAGTTATTCTTATCATGGCTTCTTACTGATAATATTTTTGGATATCCTATGTACTCCCTGACATTTGACATTTCCAACACATGTTTCCTTATTAAGACCGCTGACGACAAGCTGTTCGTGGAACTGGCCTATCGGTACGCGAGGGCACACCCAAGGATGTACAAGACAGGACGTCGTTGTGGGCTTTCTGCAGACGGAGATGTGTTCCTCAATGGAATCACCAATGGCGCTGACTGGTAAGACTTTTCGTGATATTCGAGCAAGTTATATGCTTACAGTATTCCGAGGTCTCGTATTGGTCGGTTTAGGTATCATCTAGCGGGTGGAATGCAGGATTGGCAGTACATCCACACGAATGCACTGGAAGTCACCATAGAGATGGGCTGTTTCAAGTTTCCCACTAATGATATGATACCGAAGTTCGTTGATTTTTGAAGTGTAGTATTCCTAACAGTAATCGAAGTGTTAATTGTTCATTTCAATTTTTAGGATGTGGGACGAGCATAAGTATGCACTGCTGTCATATTTGGAAATGGTCGATAAAGGAGTTCGTGGTCTGATCCTCGACTCAAATGGCAAAGCAGTGCGAAATGCAACAGTGGCTGTGGAGCTAGGTAACACATCTTTCTTTGTTCACCACCTTATCTTTCAATTGGATCAATTTATGAGGGGTGTGGGTCATGATGAGGCAAAAGTGGGTGGACTATGTGTCTGCGATTGGTTCACTCAAACCCTCGCCCTGCCCTTCAGCACCTACTCGTACTAACTCGCGCGCGATTTCACCAAACTTCCCATGCAAATTTGAATGTGAGTGGAGACGAGTTAACACCGAAGGGCGGAGAGACACCGCCTCATTCTGCCTCATCATGACCACACCTATGAATGAGTTTTTCGGTGATGGGCGTGGTCTCTCGATCTGTTAACTGAATGATACACAAAAATGCTCATATAGTTTTTGAAATGCTGCAAATCTCAGGATGATTTTTGTGCTTTTTACGGGGTTGAGCAAAAGCCGTTTCGCGGCACGATATTGTTGTTGCGAGAACTGGTCCCCGGCATTCTTTTGCTCCTGAGATGTTCTTAAAGTAGTCCAGTTGTGTAACAGCTTGAGCGGGGGTCCAGGATATGGATATTCCGCAACTTATGCATACATTTTTGACCTCATCATCTCCGTCAGAGCCTTGAAAATTAAACGAACAGCGCGAGAACTGATCCCTAAAAATTTTTTATCTTTTGAACACCTAGTGAAAACTGGTCCCCGGGTTTTCATCTACTGTTTTCTCACTGTTTTTTGGATGGAAAGCTCTGGAAAAGAGAGTTGGCTATAAATATGGCTATTCAAAACAGGTGCCACGTATTTTTGCCCTAGATTTTCCTAGAATTTTTCTGGATTCTCATAACCATTTTTCTCAAGAATTCCAAGCGTTTCTTCTCCATCCTTTCTGTTAAAAAAATGTGCAGGTTCCCGAACATTTGAAATTGACAAGTTGGGCGTAAATTTTCGTGTTTTTTGTTTCGAATTAATGTTTATTCGAATGTTCGAAAAATATTTGCTTCATGAGATGTTACCCAGTATTTTTAAAGGCAAAGTCATGAGAGCTACTGATGCAGGAGAGTATTGGAGAATTCTGCCACCTGGGAAGCACAGGGTGAGTACGTGTTTCCACGTGATTTGAATGAGTTTCTAGATTTTTCGAATTTTCCTTGAAAACGACTTTTTTCCACGCGTGACTTGGCTTCTATGCTTTGTCATAGAGCGGCGCGAAATTCAAATTTAATTCGCATGTAGGGTCCTAAAATAACGAGCAACACTTAGTTTTTCTTGCTTACTTGGATTCTTTCTTGTGGGAATTTTTCTCTAAGAAGTAATAGCCAGATGCAAAGGTATTTTTTCCGCTGGTTTTCCTAATCTTTTCCATATTATTTTTTCTTTATTTGTTTCATTGTTGATTGATTAGAATTAGTTTCATATTCTTCTATTATAGTCCTCCAATTAATACTTTCCTGGCTTCGTTTTTATCCGAGTTTTTTTTCCCATTTTCAGCTAAGAGTGGAGGCGCCAGGCTTGGAGTCGGAAATTTTTGACGTAACGGTAGGTCATGACACTGTAGTGCATGATTTCACCCTGAGCGCTTGCGGTACTCGTGACGAAAATGAGCCGATAATCATGCGTGGCAGTGGAAAGAATCGCATAGCTGTAGTTGGCATCTCGGCTAGGTTAGTGGTTGAAAATATCGATTTATTGATTTTCCTGGATTTTCTATACCTTTCCAGCGCGTCAGCTATCATAAGGAAATTCTCTCATCAATCATGCTCGGGTGAATTTGAGCTGGATGCTGATATTCATCTGATGATGGCACCGATGCTAAGGACTGGTGAGGTTATACAGGTGAGCGGCTGCTTTATTCTGGCTGTAGAGTTTATACTTATCGATTTTTGAACCTGATTCGTGTTCAGCGCCTTCAACGATTCAATCCGGCCATTGTGCTGGCGATTTCCGATGGATTCGTCGAAACGATAACGTTCAGCCCGACTGTGAATCAGCCGCAACGCTTCAACAGGACTGCTATGGACGAGAGCCTCCAGAAAGCGATCGGCTACGGAACGTACTGCGAGAAGTGAGTCGTTCTCGATCATATTCCTCTCATTGTTTTTGTCCTATTTTTTTCTTTTTGGTGTTTTTTTCATACTTTTGGTAGCGTTGAGGCATGGCAATCAAAATTGGAAAAGACCGTCTCTAGTTTTTTTTTTCGATAAAATTCGTTTTTTAAACTTCTGGGTTTGTATGCAGAGAAAGTCCCATTAAATTTCAAGCTTTTTGTTTGTTTTTGGTTTATTTTTTTTTTGCGATCCCCGTACCTTTTGTGAAAGGAGATGGAGAATCCCGAATATTGGAGGTCTTTACATCCATTTTCCTAATTAATTTTACAGCTGTGATTTTTCTACTTCACTACCTGTTTACCTACCACTTTGTATAACCTTGTACGAGAACTTGCAGTGTTTTTGTCATAGGCATGGAGGACTACTTATCCCTAACCCTCTATTTTCAGACCACTCCGAGACGCGCGCGTAGCCCTGGCTATGGATGACCTGAGGTTACACGCAGCGTTTGAGCTTGGTATAGCCATGGGATGCGACAATTCTACGGATATAGCCAAGAAAGCGGCTACTATTGGAACTGTTGTGGATGTGAGCGTTTTCTCCACTTTTCTTGGACGAGTTTTCCGTCATTTTCTTGTTTCAGAAGTGCACATAACTTTGGCTGTAATTGTTTTTTATATGCAACGAAATTGAAATTATTCTACTCTTGTGGCCACAAAATCTGCTAATTTTTTGCTCTAAAACGTTGTATATCGCATCTTTTGTGTGCCACACTGTTGTTGTAGAGTCACGGTAGGTGTACGGTAGATACAATAGATACAGTGTCCTACAGAAGTTTCTGAAACTGCGGATATGCCGATTATTTCATACATAGGTCAATATTATTGGTTTAATATTGTATCACCATTTTCTTCCAACTTCCTGGTGTAACTCTCCAGTAATCCTACAAAAGCGGGGTTACGATGCAATTTTTACGCAGCAAAATACACCATGCGTGTGAGCTGGACTCGAAAAATCAATAATTTCAATCAATAATCTATTCAGATGTTGAAGAAGATGATCACGTTGGATAGTGTACATGAGTACTCGGTGGTACCGTCAGCGAACCCAGCAGATCATTTCACTCCTGATCAAGTGATTATGGTGACAGGGTTCGTTTTTTGATCATTCATTCATTCATTCATTCATTCATTCATCCATTCATTCATTCATTCCATTCATTCATTCATTCATTCATTCATTCACTCGCTCATTCATTCATTCATTCATTCATTCATTTTTTTCATTCATTCACTCGCTCATTCATTCATTCATTCAATTCATTCATTCATTCCATTCATTCATTCATTCATTCATTCATTCATTCATTCATTCATTCATTCATTCATTCATTCATTCATTCATTCACTCGCTCATTCATTCATTCATTCATTTATTCATTCATTCACTCGCTCATTCATTCATTCAGTCATTCATTCATTCATTCAATTTTCTGTTTGTTTTTTCTTCAACTTTTTTCGTTTGTTGTAGTGCATCGATACCATACATGGAAGAAAAACAATGCCTCACCACCGTACCAACTCCAAGCCCACTGCTGAAATTGTACCGTATGGGCAGTGGCGAACCACCGTATACCTTGGTGCTGGCAGTTGAAAAGGTACGGTACTTTTACGGAACTCCCATTTTTTATTTTATTCATTTTTTCTTATTTTTTTTTCAGAGAACCGAAACCCTTGTGTACGAAATGATGTCCAGATGGTGTTCATCAGCAGAAGAGGAAGGAGTCGATAAAATTCTACGAGAATCCACGCTTATTTTCATGCCAGAAATACCGCGTACACAGGTACAGTTGCAAATTATTGATTGGTGACGTCACAACTGTAGGAGCAGGATGTTTCAGCTGAACTGCCATGATTACTCAACAATAGCGCCGTTCCAAACATTGCTGAACGACGTCATTCATATTGTCCCACAGATTGATTACATTGTGATGTTTGGTAGCGGAGGAATGAAGGTGATCTTTGATCTCTCTTGCTAATCGATATTTTTGGCTTTTTTTGAATCTTTGTTTTTTTTGAAGTCGCGAATTCTGTTGGTTCAGGTACGGTACATCAAGTCGAAAGCAGGAGTTGCTGAAAGACTGGCCAAGGTCTATAGGGCGTTCCATACACAGTTGTCGCTTGATGAGGAGAATATCTGCGCAGGAGGTGGGACAGACTACATTATTGATTGATTTTTGTTTTTGATATTGCTCTCACTATTTTTTTTCAAAATTTAAGAAGCTTCCTCGTTGCCGCAGCTGTTTTTTTTTAACTTATTATATTTTGTATTGTTATATTCTATTAATTGTACTACTGTATTTTCACACGTGGATCCTGAGAAATTCCGTTCCAAGAGGTTCTTAAAACTTTCGCAATTTAATTCTGAAAAAATTTCGCGTTTTTTTTTGGTTAAAGAGGAAATTAACGATTAACGGAAATTTGGGTGTGGAGCGTAATACCTGAAGTGAATGGCGCGGATGAGCTCTGTGATTGGCTGATTGCATGGATCGACCATTGGCAGAGCTGAGCCGCACCGCCCTTTTCAGGTATAAAGCTTCACACCTCGGATATTTAAATTCCTCAATATTTCTGCTTGAATTTCAGAAGTTAAGTAATCTTCACTTTGATCCAGCACTTCAAGTGTCATTGAACTTAGTTGAGCTCATTTTTAGTCATTAACGGTTCTGAAGGAAAATTAACGATTAACGTGTTGAAAAGCTTCCCACATTGTCAGTTTTTTTCCTTTCTTTCATTCCTTTTATTACTGAACAGGTATTATTTTCTTCGTTCTTCCCACCACGATTTAATTTTACGGACAATTTTTGGTAATTTCCAAGTTTCAGAAAATCATGAGGCTACGGGTAGGTTTACAATGCGCACTTTTGTGAATTTTTCTTGGGGCTTTGATTTATGGCAAGCTTCTAAGCCGCAAATTCTTTTTTGGTTTTTCTTTTCCGTTACGCACCTTATTTTTTCAAAGGTTCGTCAGAAGGTACTCATTTTGAGATTTTAATTCAAGCAAAATTTTAAGAAAGCCTTTGGATTTTTAGTTGAACTTGTTCGAAATCGTTATTTTGTCATTTTTCCTGATTTTCCAGGCATCCAAAGCGAAAGACACGTGTTTGGAGCGTTTGAATGGAATCTGACGACCCCATGGCCAGTGGCGCCTGAAGCCCTGTTTGTACAGACCGGCTGCTGCTACGAGGAGAGGGGATCCGGTCATTTGTACGCGGAAAATCGCCGAAGTATCGTGGCAATGATGACTGAGAGGTATTACCAATTTATTACTGATCTTTCATGATCTGCGATCGATATCCTGTGTTCATCCCAGGATCAAAGGCGTTCGTCTGATTGGTGACGACCCGGCGATAGAGCTGCGAACGGCGGGTGGTGGTCTCCATCCGATTCATATGACGTCTCCGACACAAGGCGCGACGTTCATTGGCCTGCCGAACGGTACACATCACCTACAGGTGGAGAAGGGCGGAAAACTCGTCGCCGAGTTTGGCGTTACGGTAAGTGTGGGCGGGGCTTCTACTTGCCTTGTAGATTAATTTCCTTTGCATTTGTGATTTTTTACCTAGTTTCATCAGTGAGAAAGGGTTAAACCGTTGATCAGCTGATTATCGATTGCAGATCACGGATTCTTACCCGGCTGTGGAGAAGTGGGTCCTATTGCATCGCTCATTCCTGCGTAGTAATACGGTTATCGTAGCGTCAGTGGTGTTCTTGCTTATGCTAGCTTGTGTAAGTTCTTTCTTCATGCATTTTCTTTTTTGTTTCTCTTCAATTTTTTTTACTTTTTAAAAGAAAGCATTTCTATAGCGTTTCCATCTTGTCATTCCCGTCATTCTATTCTCAATTTGATTTTTTTTTACGAAATTGAAGCTTTTTCTGGTCTAGTGGTTGTGGGAATGTGACAATGGAGAGTTACTTTGCTTCTAAAGAGCGTTTTTCATCCATTCGTTTTTTTTTTCTCTTTTTTTGGTACATTCACTCGCTCGCCGAATCTTTCATTGTCCAATCTTCTTTTTTTACTCCTCGTCTCTAGATTGAAAATTAAGCAGAAAGTGCATGCTTTCTTCAGTTGCCTTCTTCTTCTATAAAACAATCCACTTTGTTATAGTGATTTCGTAGTATATTTATTTATTTATTTATTTATTTGTCTATTTATTTATTTATTTGTCTATTTATTTATTTATTTATTTATTTGTCTACTTATTTATTCTAATTTGATTATTTATTTCCCTTGCCTATTACCAGTTATTGGCAGCAAAACTTTTAGAAATCTCTTCTTCTCTATTCCTCTCCCTCTCTATTCCTCTCTCTCCTCCTCTACCCTTTTTTCTCTTGACCTTTGAAGGCTCAGTCCCACCAAAAATCGCTTTTGAGGTTCTTATTCAAGAAGAATTTGCATTAGCTGCTGACCAAAATGATATACGTGATCCCGTACAAAGCTGCCGAAAAAACCCGTTTTGAGCCTCTTTTCTTGGGGAGACTATGGGCGGAGCCAAGGCGGGATTACAGGGGTTCCGTGTCATGTACTCCCTTATAGGTCACCCATGGAATGCAGTTTTTATTCCGTTGGGGAGTTGATGAACTCTCACAGTGAGTACGAATTTTGTTAGAAGGTGCGCTCTTGGCAGTGAATTATTAAGAATCCAACATGGCCCCGCCCTCCAGCTCCACCTATAGGCTCCCCAAGAATTGTGCAGGAAACGGGTTTTTTCGAGATTTTAACACGGAATCACATGTACCACTACGTTCAGCAGCTCCTGGAGATTTTTCTATCCCTTTAAGGTATCCAAAGCCTGTGGATTTGGGTACCTACAAGATAATTGTCCTCGTGGATTTGTTTTGTCCTCCATATCGCTGAAATATCTGAATTTTTATTGATTTTTCATTTTCTACGTTGAATTTTGTGAAAGAGGCTTACAAATTTGGAAAACCATTGTTCATCTCATCAGTATTTGTTGTAGTAATTATGCCACAGTACTGCCTTCTGATTAGTATCCTGATCGTCATGGTGGGTGAAGTGTGGAGTGCGTCACTCTCTTTCTCTACCTCTTCCCATCCTCTGCGTCTCTAACAAATCTGTTATTTGAATTCTCTAGCCCTCTTCTGTACACTTTCCTCAGCATAGACCCTCTTTAACAAGTAGTTACAGGAAAGCATTTTAAAACTATAGTTTATTTATTGGGTACTGTAACTCCCTTTTGTCTGTATTTACACGGTATTTCAGCTGTTCGGGTGTCGACAACGTGTGACCGCAGTGCTGAACAGGCGGGGCTTTTTCACGGGTAGTCACAAAGGATTCGAACGGATACCACTGTATAAGAGCGACGAGGAGGATGAGGATGACCTATTTGATCTACAAAAGTTATGACGTCATAGTGTGACGTCATAGTTTGTTGTGATAGTTTCGTTATTGTATAGTTCAAATTTCGCTGTTTTACTGATTTTTTTTGTTTATTTTTCTTCATGGTTAACACTGCAGGTCGTTTAACTTTTAATTTTATTATTTTGTCCAGAATTAACTGAATTAACAGCTGTTTTTAGCTGATCTACTAACTGATCGATAACCTATTGATTTTTTTCAAACTTCTATTTTTCTATGTCTGAATAATGTCGATGTGCCAAGTGCCACGCTAGTATTACGATACTAAGCATAATAATGTCTATATAAGGTGATATGAGAAGGCGAGTATTTATCGATTTATTGATTTCCTAGACTAGTAGAAAAGTGATTTGTGTGCGTGTGCGCGCGTGATCGTATGTGTGTTTGTCTGTGCCTTCGCAAATGAATGCAATTATGTGATTTAACACCTCTTTGTCACTTGAGAGAATTTCACTTTATTGATTTATTGATTGATTTAGTGTGTATGCTGTCAGTTTATATGAGATCTTGTGATATTTTGTGAATAAATTTTATAATTTCACAATGCTACGTGGTGTTTTATCATGGGGTAGAACCGCAGCTTCTGAATGGTTGCTCCTGTGGCTGCTATAGTAGTGGTCCTGTACTGTTTGTCGATTATCGATAAGTCATTATCGATTTTCTGATTTTTTCTTGAAATTATCGAAATACCCGGCATTATTGTGTTTGAGACACCAGCAGTTCATCTAGGCTTATTCCTACTAGAAATTCCTGATTTTTCCCAAATTTAGAGGTAGAATTCAGGATATTTGATAGATTCCCTCTCATGATGGTGTTACTTTGTAATATTACTATTTGCAAAATGAGTGACCGCGGCCGGGATCGAACCGGCGACCTTCTGTGTGTAAGACAGATGTGATAACCACTACACCACGCAGCCGACAGCCGGCTGGCGGCTAAGGTTCCCTCTCCAACCGATGCTTTTTGTTGTTCTGCGAGGTTAGGTCAGTAGTGAGCTTATTTGATCTACGTGCATTTGGTTGGAGACGCAAGGGGAATATTCGCTGGAAAAGCGGGTTGGAACAAGACCTTTAAGTTTAGGGAATTGCGTCACTTTTGCGTTGTTCTTCTCTGCTTCTCTGTGCACTCCTCGGAATGCATGCTCTTTAATCAACCATCAAAACATGTTTATTTGCATTAATAACAAAGAAACTATCTACGCGAGATGCACATGTGAATATCATATGAATAAAATAAGAGATCAAAAATCATGAGATCAAGAGATTAGATAAGTGCAATCAATATTTGTTATTGATTAGTGCGTTTAATATAAGACATATTGATTATATCGACAAATATGGTATGCAGGTAATCGATAGTATATTGATTGATAACGTTGATACAGCAACTCATGTGTAAATACGTACAAATAAAGCAGAGAAGATATTTCAAAAACATTGTCACTGTCGAGATGTCTGCGTCTCTTGTGTTCAACGTTCTCTAACTTAGTGACAATGTTTCTGAAATTGAGGCATATAAACAAAGCAGAAGTGTGACCGGATTGGCGCTGGCTGGATTTAAGTGAAACAACGTGCTTTATCAATGCAACTGATGCTTATTGATTGAGATGCGCATCATTACGCGCTCCATATCCGACGAGAAACTGCACAGAAACTTTCCAAATGGAAAAGCTCTTGATAGAAAAAGACTAGCAATGTTCAGCTAAAATAGACAGACCTAGAAATTTCATAATGCAGTCACAGAAGACCGCGCTGAGTAGGCGGACAACTGGCACAGAATAGGCGAAAATTGTGACAGTGGTCCTCACCGTGCCACGACTATACACGCCTCAGCTGAGGTGGCTGTGCGCAAGCGGCGATGAACGGGAAGCAGGTGGCGACGAGGCCTGCGGGCGCCAGCGCCAACGGCTCGTCACTCGCCGAGCGGCTGGCGTGGGCGCTACTGCTTGTTGAAGCCGAGGTCTGGGGCGCCGGCTGCGGAGCGAAAACTGCACACCACCGTGCGCGAGTTCGGCGCCTGTGGCGCCCGAATCGGCACCATCGGCGTCTCACGCTCCTCGTCGTAGCCGCCGGCGCGCACCTCGCGCAGTCGATCCAGCTGGAATGATAAAAATCACAGAAAAATACACCTTGGATGGTGTAAAAAGGAAAGTGGTCTGTTGTGGGCGTGGCTTATAGTTCATCTGATGGGACTTTTGAGGAGGACATCAGTTGTGGTTAGAATATCCCTTATGGGCGGGGTTTACGGTTATTTGGCCAAAATACCTGGAACGAGGTAATACGGCGCTATTCTAAAAATGTCATGGTAGTACCTCTGATACTGAAATGGGTCAGGCAGGCACCAGCCAATAGAAGGCATTAGGGACCGCCTACCCTTCCCGTACTAAGCTACAGTCCCTACCGAACTTCACGGTGCAAGCCCTGCCTACTCTGGACAATCAGCACTTTCAAAAGCTACAGAAAATGAACAGAGCTAACGAAATTTAGGGTTAATAATTGGAAGCCCCGCCCACATACTATAGCCTCACTCCTACTCCACCATATGGGACATGATCCCCCACAGGAGCAAATTTGTCAGCATGGCCGGAGCAATGGATAAGCTCCGCCCTCTTCTGGTACCACCAGTCTCATAGGACCCTGCTCTTGCTCCCACGAGATACTCCAACTTCCTTTGGACAAACGCGCTCACCATTGGCGGACGCAGAGGCGTGGGGGGGGGGGGGAAGGGG
>JARK01001387.1:0-58399 GCA_000688135.1 Ancylostoma ceylanicum | reverse complement strand
GCGGACGCAGAGGGGGGGGGGGGGGGGGAAGGGGGAGAGGAGGACGAGAATAGGTCATCAAAATTTTGAGACTACCATACTTCATAATACAAATAAAAATCTCACATTAGTGTATTTCTATTCGTTTATTATTATTTTTGAACAATTTTTATTAGTTGTTAATTGTCATAATTAACATTTTTTAAATTTTATTTTCCCCCAATTTTTCCACATGCCCCCCTCTCTTCAGCTCCCCCCATATTGGACACTCTGACCCCGAATGGCAAACCCCGCCCATGCCAGAAACTGCCAGTTGTATTGGGTAAGCCCCGCCCACATAGGAAGCTCTCAACACCACTGGGTAAACCCCGCCCATATAAGATGGGAAACTGAAAGTTTATTATAGCAGGCTACTGGCAAATCTATCGGGTAGGCTCCGCCCACACGGGAAATCCTCAGCACACCTGGCAAACCCGCCCATATGAGATGGGAAGTCGAAAGATCATTATAATGTGCTACTGCCAATTATACTGGGTCAGCCCCGCCCACACGGGAATTTCTCGACGCCATCGGGTAAACTCCGCCCATATGAGGTTCGAAGCTGAAAGGTTATTATAGTATGTTACTGCCAACCCTACTGGGTAAGCCCCGCCTACACGGCTAATTCTCAACACCACCGGGTAAACCCCGCCCATATGAGATGTGAAGCTGGAAGGTTATTATAGTATGCATACTTTAGTTCCAGGTAGGATAGAGGAACAAAACCATTCGTGACCTCCAAAGCCACGCCCATTCCGACTCCCTTTAACGATTAACCTCTCACAATGGGGAGGACCATGAACCGTTCCCCGTCCTCTTACATATTTATAATTTGACAGTGAAACAGCAATTTTTTTTATAAATGTTCAATTCCAGGAAATGTGGGTCCTACCTGGAATGAACTGATCGGCAGCGCTGACCGGAATACCAGCCAATGTACGGTCTCGCGGAACGGCTCGACCGTCTCCGAACCCTCATACATCCAGAATTCCTTGGTCTTCTCTGAAACAGGTAGGAGCGTGATGACGTCACTTTTTCCCTCATGATCAATCAATAATGTGTGGGCGTGTTAAAATCGATAACCAACCTGGTGACGGGAATAGACCAGCGAAGTTGAACTGTCCAATTCGGACCTCATTGCCTTTATAGGTGATATTTGGCAATAGCTCTATGAATGGTGTGATAGCAGTGTTTTCGTCGTGGGACTCCTTAAAATACGGTATTCATCACTGTAGACCTATATCACGTGGCGCAAAGGAGGCGTGGCCTATTCAAGCATTTTTTTAATGTTGTTGGTGGATTTCTGGCCCCATAATTCTGCAGAAAATGTGCTTGTAAATGCGATGACGAATACTAAGCCCCGCCCACTGCTATTATGAACTTCCTGTAGTGAATTAGGAAATGTCTGCTTGACGAGATAATAGCGCTATATGTCGGGCCAAAAATGGCTCGACCAATCAGCGCAGCTCAACGGGACCATAAATCAAAAACCAGCCAGGGATTGATTTTTCCTGAGAGCGGTTCCTGGAAGAATTGGAGGATATTTGTCAAACACCTAAATGGCAATGGTGAACGAAGAAAGGCGCAGCAAGAGGGCGCGGGGGGGGGGAGGGGGGTGCGGGGAAAAATTGGGGTCCCCAGTTTTCGTGGCGGGAATTCTGGGAATAAAATTTTCAAAAAAATTGGTTTGACTGTGCATGGCTCGCGAGCTGAGGGTAAGCCACGCCCACTTTAGGTGACAACACCATTAACGTGATCTTCACTGGCATTTCAAATGAACAATCTCGTCGCTAACCCATTATTCTCGTTCCTTGTTTCTTTGTTGGATCAACAAATACGCAATATCCGCCAACTGCCGATGAACACGCGTAAGTAAGGGTAGGCCACGCCCACATTCCATAAATCACCCACATTCAAGAAAATTGCAATAGCCAACACGCCATTCGGTTGTTTCAACGCCATCTCCATCGTTGGAAAACGTGTGTTACGGTGGACGAGGTGCAATTCACCAGCGTAGCCGACCCCTGAAAATACGGTAATGACGTCATCGCTCAATAATACGTGGAAATACCGTACCACCCACCGCCAATGGTATGCTCGGAGCCGTTCATTGGCTCTGTGCCCCAGTGCCAAGTGAGTGCGTCCAGGTGGTACTGCTCCTCGGGAAGGAACGATATCGCCAGCTCGGAGTCGTTGCCCTCGCGCAGCAGCCACACGGCACTGCCAGAGTTCGTCGCACGGAAATCGCCCGAGTTGTGGTATTCGACTCTATAAAAGGGGCGGAGTTTATCCGAGATATCACTGGCTATTTTTGCCAAGTTCAAAGAGAAAAGATTTTTTGGAAACTAGCAGATGAAACTTATAGAAATTATGGTTCTGAGTTCTGCTGATTGTGAGAAGTTATGGTGTCCCAAAAGTCGTAGGCAATCAATACCTGCTAACCATCATCGATCGGCATCTATTCGCTGAGGGAGAAGAACAATTTTTTACGTTTTGTTCTATTTTTTCAATTATTGATTTTTCATAAGTACCTATGACTGTTTAACTTCAACGCCCACGTGCTAAAAGTGTCCCAAAAATCGCGTCCCAATCAATAATGTCGACGAGCTACTCACCTGAATTCTGCATTTTGTAAATGCTCTCCAAAAGCGGTAATAACTGGAACAATATCGATTGGCGATTGACTACGTCCCAAGCCGGAGACGTGTAACACTTTACCAAGTGAATCGAGTTTTACCTAGAATAGGAGCAAGATATGGTGAGTGGGTAAACTCCGCCCACAAATTGTAGACTAAGGCTTACTTTGTTAAGCAGTCCATTCTTTGCGTTTAAAGCGCTTTCAACGAGCTTTGGCGCGCTATCCTGGAATACAAGTACATGAGGACTGACCTAGCCTTCATTCAATCAATAAATCAATAGTATAAGAAAATCGATAAATCAATATCATGTCCTACCTTAAGAGATTGCAGATGTGCACCTATAGCCGGAGCACCTTCAGCCATTGTGGCCGTCTTCTCTTTTAACGTCTGTAGATGACCTGAGAGTTGGCTGAGAAACGCCATCTAAAATATGCATATCGATTAGGAGGGCGACGGATCGATAAAGCATGCTTGGTGGTTACGGAAAAGCGACGAAAATCGATATGTACAGAATACACGGGAGGAGATTTGACGCAGGAGATTTCGATGGAAATTTCTGTTTCACAATGACGTGATAATGCGTAAACTGTCCAGTTCCTTGGTCAATCAATAGTCGATGCAAAATCTATGCTTTGACCGATTATTGATCGACTGAACGTGAGAGGGGGAAGGAGAGAGTATAACCATGGGGATATTCATGAGGTGATACACTTTCTCTAGGAATTGAATATGTTTTTCTGGAATGTAGGATATCGATTTTTTATTGAGGTACTGTAACCAAAAACTGCAAACCACAGAGTCCTTTAAAATCGAGAGCGCGAATTTGATGCTATGAAAAGAGTCGGGTGAAATTCGAGACGCCCGGCACTGAAGCGATGGCGTCAGTTTTCAGGATGTCGCCTGAAAAGCGGGAATCCGAGCGATTCTGTTCCGGGGTGACAGCTGAATTCGTTTAAATCAACGCGCGTGTTTTTCCACCATCGAATTCGCCCGCAAATTCCCGCCATTGCGCGCAATTTGAACGCTGATTTTTCGTGCAAACATCTAATTAGGGTGAATTGGTCTGCTGGATAAGGCTGATGTCATTCGCCGCCATCACTTGGGTAATTGAACCGGCGCATGCGATCTCTTTTGAAATCAAATTTTCTTCTGCATGTGGGCGTTCGCTGACGCTGATGGAGTGCGTCACGTTCACAGCGCTGCAAAAAAGAGGAAAAGAGATTGAGAGAAAGATTAATCAGAAAAGGACGTGGATAAGATGGAAAAAGAAAAAGGGGAGCAAATAGATAAAACCATACGAAAAATTCGCGCATTAAAATCGTCACTACGACAATTTTCGCGGATGTGGAGCGTTGTGCCAGGGAAAGGGTGTGGCCAAACTCTGCGATTGGTTGTTTTGATGAACTGACCAACCGTGAAGCTTCACAATACTACCCTCTTCAGTTATAACACACCTATTTTGATTTTAATATAGACATTGACAATTAAACCAGTGATTATTGATTATGAAATACAAACAGGGTAGTGAAAAAACAAAAAAAATCAGTAAATAAAAATAAATATGAAACGAATAAAGTAAGGAATCAACAACAACATGTGAAATAACACCGAATCAACTGACTACATTGCAATTCTATTTTCATAATTTTTACAGTTATTTTCAACCAATGACGTTACCACTTAGTAAATCTCAAACTTATTGGCAAATGGATTAGGGTCCAAATTTTTGAAATAAACTTCTTTTTTGGAAAATTTCAAAGTAAGCTTTGGAGAAGACTTGGTTAGATTCAAAAAATCTCAGGCGAAAAATTCCGAGGATTTTTCAATTGAAAACATTATGGCTTCAAATCATTATCGACTCACTTATTGATTTATTGATTGGAAGGTCATTTATTTTATATGGGTTGGATCTTGAGAAAATCAATAATCTGAAAATGACTTTCTGCACGCTCCTATAGTTTTATTTGTTATTTTACTTTTTTTCTAAATTCTATCTACGAATATCGTTCTTTGTTTTCATTTGCTGTAGTTACTCAGCTCTCAAAATCAATAACCACTAATCGATAATCACCAAATCAAGAAATGACTGAGTAAAACCACCTCCCACAGTGAACATGGGTAGGTAAGGTATTGATCGAAACTCTGTGGGGGGGGGGGGGGCGTTGCCTGTAGATATGTAATATGAGAGTGCTATGATCCACTACGCATAGAGAGTGTGCATCCTCTAGAGGGAGCAAAGAGTCAAAGATAACAAAACTTGTGAAAACAGTATTGGCACAGCGAGAAGCCGCGTGAGAAACTGAAGACGGAGATAAAAGTGGGCGGAGCGTCGGGCCAAGCGTCCCTCTAATTAAAGGGATTTTCAGCATGCACAAGGAGGTACGATTAGGTGCATCAATAGCGCTAATGAATGCTAGAAGTTCAATTACCGGAGAGGCGTTAAGAATGCACTTAAGCCACGCCCCTTCTCCATATTTTTGCTGTTGTTCACCAGGATAATAGAGAATACTGGATGAAGTGGGTGCTAGGAGTGCTAGGGGGGGGGGGCAAGGTTACGAGGCCCCGCCCCCCGGACTTGAGGGTGTTTGGAGTCGAACGGAAGCGGTTTCGAGGCGATTTCATCACTTCAAGCCGACCTGGCTTCCTGGGAGAAATGCACCTAGAAAATGGGCGTGGCTTAGTTGTCATGTGACTAATAGGTAAGAATAGGAGATTTGTGCCACCTAGAAAAACCATCATGTATTCAGAATTTATACTGTTGCTGTGGTAACGTACTTAATCAAATACGACATGTCATCTGAGAAGGTAATAGAATGGAATACGACAACTGATACTATTTTTGGAACAGTTGCACTTTCCCAGGGTAGGACTTCCCGCCATACAACTTGTTTCGAAAGGAAATAATAATTATATAGGGCAAGAAAGAATGACGAGTCTTCTACATTGAATTGTGGGTAAGCTCCGCCCACAGGGAAAAGTAACAAGTTGGAGCACGATAGTCGGTGCAGCACCTGGCACAATTGCACTTTTTGGAGTATGATTTGGCGCGAAATATTCTGATTGGGTAGTCAGTAAGTATGAATGGCGCCTATTCGGTATCGCCCCTTGGGTAAGCTCCGCCCACCAGGGTCAACCGAACAGCCCAATGGTGAGATGAGCCCCTCTAGTGTTGAAAATTATTCCATAAAACAGTAAATTTCTACGAGAAAAAACATTGGAAAAACCAGTTGCTCTTCTTGAGCGGCACCGGAAAACTCGTCCAAGAACTATGGACGAGTATTCCTATCGCCAGCTCAAAGGCACGATCAAGACGCGAACGGAAGGGGCGTGGTCGCCGGATATGCGCCTGCACTCGAGGCAATCATAGCACAAAAATTAATGAAGCATGAGAAGTCGCGTGCACAGTAATCAGCCTAACGTAGTAACGTAGCCTAGTATTTGTGGTCCTGCACGGAATTCGCATGACACCGCCACAACCATAAATTCTCCTAATTGCGCTTGTGTAATTACGGGGTGCTTTCAAGAAGCGGATGTCGCCCGGCGATGACGTCATTGGGCGACATTTCCGGACGGAGGTTATGTGGGTTTTTCAGGTGCGCCGCTGGAAGTTTCCCGTTCGAAATTGGCCCGCAGGAGCTCAAAGCGCTCCGCGGGCCTTTTACTTGGATGAGAATGAGTTCTGGAGGGATCCAGAAAATGGGAAATCGATAAGTTCCTTGCATTAAAGCGTATTTTAATCACTCAAATAATTATCGATAAAGAAATCCTTAAAAAACAACCCCTAAGTTCAACGTTTCGTTCATTGACCAGTTTTGCGGGAGAGTGTTCCTCATGGAAATCCCTGGATGAAAAATGGACGAAAATGCTCGTAACAATGACCTTTCTGCCCTTGGGGAAAATGCCCTCGTTGTTCTTTGGACATGAACTTCCTGGTTATCGAGAAATATATGTACTAATTGAGTAAACGATAACCAGTGTTGCACAGAACGTCTCTGTGGAGAGAGTGACATTCCCTAGGGGAAACGGACTGAAAGCTTTGCAGCAAACAGAAATGGGTGTGGCTTTCCTGGACGCAAGGATCGTTGCGAAACACAGCGATGGATTTTGCAAAATGCTGCGAGGAGAAATTTATCGAGATCTGTATCAAGATTTACAAAAAAGCCCTCGTGGTTTAGCTTTCGCGCAGAATTCCAGTCGGCGCAGACTTTCTAAGAAATGTAGCGGGATTTCAAGCAGGAGTTTTCTCGAAAAAAAAGTAGATTTTTGAATTTGCTCGATGTTTTATTCAAAATTAATTTTCACGAAGTTACGTACAGTTTGAAATTACTGCCTATTGATGTGGATTTTAAACGTAAAATAATAGAAGAGAAGATCCTTGAAAAGCCAAAGTGTTAGATCCTGTGCTGGTAGTTCTGGCATATTTTGTTTAAAAAGACAAGGAAAATCTTTAAAAAAAAACGCTTTTTTAGCTATGGAGGCGTAGAAGACGGAGAAAGGGGGCGTGGTAATCCAGAAAAAAATTTAATGAAAATAATTTAATGAGTGAAATGAACCACTAGAAATTTGGGATATCAAAATAAACTGTGGGAAGAAGTGAAAGGTTAATGCTATATCGAATCTATTTAAATTTTCATCCAGATCAGTGAAAAATATTTTAAAAAATGGCAGGAAGATGAATTGAAACATATGAAGGCATGATTGAGAAAATAAAGAATTTCGGAGAGTTTTTAGAAGAAAAGGGGGAGAATGGGGAGGGGTGTGGAGAGGGTGGCATGGAAGTGGTAGGATTGCCTCTTTCTGTTGAACATATGAAGAATAATCCAAGAAAACAGAATCAGCAGTTTGCTTTCGAACATTCGTTACGTGCTGTGGCGTATTCCGGAAAATCACGTTTTCCTGGAAGAGAAAATCAAAGGATTTTCTCCCGTAAACAGCTGGATTGGAGGCCACAATTCCTGAATGAATCACCGATCTTACCCAGGGTAAACAAGGTACAACCATATCAACGATCGGCAAATTTGTGGGTTATTGACGCGTTTATCCTGGGTAACCCCAATGATGCACGCGGTCCCAGAAGCTATTTCTGTGGAAGCCATTTCTCCTGGGTGGCTGTAGGTGAGCGTGAAAATTTGTTTAAACGTATTAAAATCTGAGAGGAGCTTTCTATAAAAGGAATAGGGTAGAAATGAAGAGAAAAGCTTTCTTAGCAGATTTCTATGGTTTTAGAGGTTGTCGAGGACAATCCTTCACTTGAGGAAGTGTTAAAAATGCATGAAAAGTAAGAAAATACAGCTTTTAGGCAGGAAAGAGAGTTATTGAACCAAGAACTTTGGTAAAAAGGCATTCCAAATCGCTGGGTAAAGGCAACTCTTTACCCAGCAAACTGCTCTTGGTTTGACCACGAGGGCCAAAGCAGGTGAAAGTCTCGTCCATGCTTATTGCTAGGTTCCTTCAAAATGTTAGTGAATAGGTCAAAGCATCTATTCCCGAAATAGCGAAGAAAGCTGAGAATGCCACCTATGTGGTGCCATTCCAGACGACATCGGATCCGTGGCCGTGGCAGCAGCGACATGGAGCTGGTCGCGTGCCGTCGTGGATCGGTATGAGGTTGTTTTGAACGCGTGTGGAGCATGGAGCTGTTGGTGGTGGTGGTAGGCCGCTCATCAGCTGGCACGCCCACATCCGAACAGACAAGGCACCAGGAAGAAAACAACGAACAGCGTGTAAGAAACACGCTGGATTCTACGCGCTTCAACTTCCTGAATTTTCTTCGTAGTGTATGCATGAGCTCTCCCGCCCCACACATCCTGTGGAATTTATTCATTTGTTCGGCTGTACGTCCTGGAGGTTGAACCACAAAAATTAGGGAAGAAACCAGAAATTAGCAATTACATAACGGAAACTGCTTCATGTTCAACGAAATTAGAGGTTAAAATCACCTTGATCACCTTGACCTTGACTCCCGTTGATCGTCGGGTAAACCGAGCGGGCGCCAGCAATCCTCCCATTTGTCCCTCTCACGTGCCAGGGTTGTTCAATGCGTTCTGTCCGTTCGAGAGACACGAAGAGCATCATATCGTTCTTTGAAGGACTTCGTGAAGAAGTCTGATCATCGGGTCGGTGGTCTTCCAAAAGCCAGCTAACGTAGTGAAGAGATCCCAGTTGATGGTTGGTTTAGGACTCCTCTTCTTGTACTTCGCGGCTTTCTCTCCTTTGCGCGAGAAAGAAGAATCTTGCGCGAAGGAGGCGATGGTCTGATCCGGTGTAGAACTTCGGTACAACACCGACGTCGGTCAGGCAATACCTTCGGTTGACGATGATGTGGTCAATTTCATTTATTGGTCGTCTGTCCATTTATATCCTGCACCTGCACACGGGCATAAGTGTGCCATTATACATATTTACCTAGCTTGATATGCTTAAGTGGATTGCTGCATGGAGAGAAACAAAGGAAGTGCACTACCATTACCCTGGTCTAAGTTCCTGGTATGGAGAGGTAGCTCCGCTAGAAGCATTCCATAAAAAGTTATGACATTTAGGAGAATGAGGGATTGATGAAGGAAACTAGAAATACTTTACCAGATCTTAGAGCTCGTCCTAAAGGGCCCAGTTTGAATCATGTATGCACTTTTCTCTTGTTTTCAAAAATTAAGCATTCTCTTGAAGGGTTGAGCAAAACAACAATTTCATAGACTCAGACGTTTCAATGGCATACATTGAAAGAGCTGTTATGTGTTTTGGACTGGCAAACCATTCACTTTGCCTAATCGTACAGGACATCCTTGTTGAAGGACATCAAGTATAGCGTTTTCTTACATGGTCACGAAAACAATGAAGCCAACATCATGTGGGAAGAAAGACGCCGAGAGGGATGAATGTTTTTTTTTCAATGAATGTTTTTTTTTCAAACTTTTAACACGTCCCAATTCATTTCATTTTACTTATTTATTCAATTGGTTAATTCATTTGCATTATTTTACTCGCTTGCTTAACATTTCACATTAGCAAACATTTCACATGTATTTCAAATCCTTAACATGTCTGGCTCCTCCTCACTGACACTAGGGAATTTTCCTTGTTTTTGCTGTTTTCCCATGTGATAAAGGGTTCAATATTTGGGGTGATTGCTCTTTCAGTCGGACGCTTTCAAACTGTCTAACCTTCTCAAACATCTTTTCAGGCCCAAGAAATAGTCTTGAAATTTCGAAACGTTGCCGATGCGCCGCTTGATCATGTGTATGTTGGGCATTGTTAGACACAAGAGATCTATTTTTACATGCTGGTGTTGTTTGTCTCCGAATCGAATTGCTTGAAAGTGCAGCTTGAATGGATTATTAATGCCATGCTTTAATGGGAATTTCGAAAGTACTTTCTATCCACGGTGACTATTCCCTCATTGCGAAAATTAGTACTCATTATTATCTACTATTCTAGTACATGCACTCGACTTTCTATTTGCCATGCCACGATAACGTTGAAAGTTCGCTCCGCAAAAGAAAGAAAATCAGTATGATCTTTAGGCCCATTAACTATGCAAGCGTTGTAAGGAGTAGCCGGCACCGAAATTGGCTAGCTACAGCGCTACTCACTTGTTGAATTGCAGATTTTCTGGCATATACGATGTAAAATATATTTGTCGCAAAGGTTATAACTTATGCAATGATACAACATGAACCAAAGTGCAATGATACAACATGAACCAAACTTACAATCTAACGAGATAATAAGATACGGAGATAATGACTGAGGAGACTTCTGAAAGTGTGGAAAGCAATGGGAGCTGAATGATTTCTGTGAAGTCTTTCGAATTATGGAACCTACAGGGTGCATGAGAAGTAAGCACAGTTTGGAATGGCTCGTGAAAATCTCAGTAGTTGGCATATGAGATTTTTTTTCTGTAAAATACAAAAAACAATGTATGTAGCAAGCAATATGATACTGTGTTCGTTTCATTTCCTCACTATTCTCGAAAGAGCCTAAACCAAGAGCGAAGGCACAAGTGATGTGCCGCAGGGATCGTCGTCGATTTCATCCCTCGTTTCTTCCAAATAATCCATTCGCAAGTCCAACTGCGGTGAGGTGTAGCACATCCTAGCATCTTCAGAGTGCCCATGTGGTACTATCGAAGGGTTTGGCCTTATAACAGTCCCCAAAGCAAGTTTTCTTTGTGAGAACCTCTGTCTAAGGGTGATGCATAGGCAGTTCACCGGTTTTCATTCGTTGAGGGTAAGGAACGTGTAGGGCGTCTTGAACAACAGCATCCTAATTTCCCAGGATCTGGGTCATTGTCTCAGTTTAGGCAGCTCTTGCACTAATAACAAAAGGTCAACTGTACTAGTCAAAACTGCGCCTATGGTAGCTCCCTACTTTGGTAATACTTTGAGGAATCTACCACACTTTTGAAAATATCTGAAATTATTATTCTTGCACTATTCTAGACAATTTGCTATGGATAACTTCAGTAGCCTCCAAGAGAGTTGACCTTCTGCAATCAGAGTAGAGCAACCCAAATTGGGGTGAATTGCATTTTTTATGAAGCAATTAGTTAATACTATTCAGTTTATGATTTTGACGCATGTTACATCAACATTCAACACAGTAAAAATAGACAAAGGATTCTCTCTTGTGAATAATGCACCCATAGCAACCAATGAGAATTAGTGAGACGAATAAAATCAGGTGGAAAACCAAAGAGGTGTTGAGAAGGGGTTGCAGTCAAATGAACATGTGTTCGGAACATCGGTCTCGCAAAAAAAAAACCAGTTATCAATTTTCGAACTAGTCCAGACCGAAATCTCGAAAAAAAAAACTGGAAGCGATGCCATCTGGAGCTCGCACAACAAATGATGATTGGCCATATAAGTATCTGAGTATTTTCTATTGCAATAGGACCCATCTATGGATTACAGGATTGAAAATACTTTTGTTCAACCCTGGTCTCTATCGAGTTTTCCAGAACTTCCTAATGACTGGTACACGTAAACCTGTACCTAGTATCCTTTAGATGTCTACAGTAAGCCTATCTCTGTAGGGCGCTTAAGAGTCCTCTTTTCTGCCACAACAAAATGCTGATATCATACACTGCACTTTCAAGCAAACCGACTCGGCAATAAATAAGAATAAGAACGAGTACATGGAGGAATAAACGGCGGAGACAAAATAATGGCAGGGAGGGAAGTCACGCAGTGGAATATATGTCCGCCGAAGATGCCCGTACCCTCGCTGTTAGAAAATGCATAGAGGGATGGATATTCACTTGGGTAAATGGACCAATTTCGTCAAACTACCACCTTAACCGACTTCCAAATTATCTCTAAGGTTAGCATGGATTTCTGTTGATGGTAGGAAGACCCCAGATTCCAACATCCATGGCTTTATGGTGACACTATGGACGACCACTTTGCTTTCGGATTAGAGAGTATCTTGACGGGCTCACCAAATCAAAACTTTCCACTCCTTTAGGTACCCATCGCAGGCAATCGCATGATAACGCAAAGTTTGAGGTTGTCGTCACGATCTTGTCGTATAAACCTGATATCTGGGCACGCAAAACATTGGAAGCGTTTTGGATTACAGCTAAAAGTTCAAAAATAAATAGGAAGGAGGAATGCATCGCCATAACCAACAAGCTCGCCCCTTTCAAAACCTATGCGGGTTTTGACCTTCGAGGGCTGGTCGTTAGGGCATCTTAAAAAGCCAATAGCGACATGGTCTGGTACTACGTGGTCTGTCACTCCACCAACTATCCGGTAACTGAGGTGAGCCCTAACCTGTTTGCGTCTCTGGTGTTGTTTCATGGTCCTCTGATCTTTTGAATCGAGTTTGTCTAGGAAGATGAGGAGTTTGAGAGGGTAGTTTACAAATGGCTTGACCTTCAGTGCTCTGACAAGGGCGAAAACGCCGAAACGTTAGCCGTATTAGAGATTGATACCAGTCTTGCCCCACAGCTGGGCGTAATCAACTTCCACCAACAACATACAATACAATACAATACAATACAATACAATACAATACAATACAATACAATACAATACAATACAATACAATACAACTATCACAAATTGTTGATACATGTCAGGGAACCCCAAAAGGACGGCTGAATATGTATGGAACGAAAGGACATTAAAGCACCTGCCCACTCCCTTAGATAATAACAAAAACTAGGAAAACTAGGATTCCTCTGCGTCTTTGCCGGATGCACTTTGCTATCCTGACCTACATATATAATCGAAGTTAATTAATTTCTTTCCGTCCGTAGAGGATTAACTACTGATTAAAAATTAATCACAAGGCAATTGAAGGAATTTGCAAAGAACTCAATTGCAGTAGCGTCCTCTAGGGTATATGTGGTTTCGAAAGTGGGCGGAGCTTACCGCATCTGCTCTACCTTTACCTAACGCTAAACTAGCCAAAATCTTTCCGCTGAAGATCCTATTGCTCTGGAGCATTTTGGAAGCAGAATTGTGTAGCGGAAACAGGGACTGTAAACAACGAGCCGTGGTGTGCGTGGACGCGCGAATTACACGGGAATAATGATCTTAGTGGGCGTGGCCTACGATCGATTCCGTGGAAATTCCTTGGGAGCCGCGGAAAACCATTATAGCAGTGTGACAAACAAGCAATTTACCCGCGCACGTGTGCATAAGAAATGCACGGCAGCGCCAGCGTTCCGAAGCGCTATCCCTCGGCCCGGGGGCGGGGTCACAGTTAACAAGGGGACCTATTCTACGGCTATTTGCTAAGCCTTTTTTGACGCGTCGAGGTGCGAAGAGTCACTGAAGCGGATAAATCCACGTGCGTGAAGAAGCGCTCACAAAAGAAGACACGACGTAGGCGCTCGCGCGCGTCTTGGCCGCATTTACACAACTCGTCAACAATTCCCCATCTATTGATTCATGCACACCTTGGGATGTAGTATAGTAGAGAGCAAGGTAAGAATAGTAGTAAAAGACAAAGTTTTGGCCAAAAGTCAACTTCCTCTACGTCTCTAGCACTTCCCAGGCATGGGAGTTCGCTAGTAATTAGGAATAGCGACCTCTGTTGGTGAGGCCTATAGAGTAAATCAATAATTGATCGCGCCCAGGTGAGACATACGTAATCAATGCGTATTGATTAATTCCGGAAATTTCTTGCTGCTAAGTACATAGCTTGGTAAATTGCCTACTATTGACATCGTGACATTGTATTATAAATGGAATTCTTCCACTCAAAATAGTAAAATTTCTGAAAAATCGATAACCATCAAACACACTGGCATTGGAAGTTCCCCAAATTTTCTCCAAGATGAAAGGACTGAACGAGAATTTTACCAATTTCGACCTTTTTTTACATTTCAGAGATGAGAACCATTTCCAAACGGGTGAAAGGGAATCATAGTGGGACTCCCAAAGGATTTCCGGATCCACAACCAGGTTATAAAAATATTTCGGAGGTCCTACAGCGAATCAGTAAGTGGAGAAAAACCTCATCTGTGTAGATATCACAGTGAAGGGAGTGTCCAGAGAAGCAGAGAAATTCTGCGGATGGAATAAGTTTGTAGTTGAACGGGGCAATGTTAGCCTGGTTCAGATTTCAGAGTGTTATGGAGATAGAGGGAAAATGAAGAGACGCAGACAATGAGAGCGATCCTATGAGAATGCTTAGGAGTAGAACAGTATATAAATGGAGGTAGGAAAAATTTGCGGTAAAGTTCAAAAAAGCGTGATTGTTGAAGAGACGCAGACATTAGAAGAAGTTGATGAAGTTTCGGACAAACCGGGAGGTCTCTTTATTGCCGGGTAGTTTTGCTCTGAATAGCCAATTTTTACATAAACTGACGTAGATAGATAGACAATGCATGTAGGGGGAGACGCAGACATATGGAGAGTGTGTGTCTAGGCTTATTGAACCATGAAACAGGCTCTTAAAGATTCAAGAAAGTTTTGAGACAGCAGAGGCACGGAGAAAGGGAGACGCAGACATGCAAAGAAATTCTACACTGGATGGACACGGGTGGCTGTATAAAAATGTATGAGAAGTACGAAAAAGGTGGAGACGCAGACATGTGCAGAATTTCCTGCAAGATTCCAGAAAAGCTGCAAATTGAAAGCTTTTCCGGCTTGCAGTGAAATTTCTGAAACGTTCTCGAGTGGGGAGGAAAGCCAGACGTCCAGCAAAGAAACCAGGGATTATCCCGACGCCATCTTCCAGAACGTCAAATCCGTGCACGCTTCTGTTTGCGCGCGCGACGTCATCGCGCATTCTTCAGCGTCAATTGAATAAATCGTGACTCTGCGAGTTTTTGGCAGAATGCCAGCAAAAAATCAATTGCCAGCCCCGTGCCACCATTCATCATCGGGATGTGGTAATGCCATGTTGTATACACAACGAGAACACCTCATTCTAACGCAGTTACCTGGATTCTGCTGTACATTTTGTGAGAAGGAGGGGGTCGGGGAAAAGGTTAGAATCCTGGGATTGCTATTACACCATCCAGGTACGTACATGCACTTATGGCTTAGTTGGTAAAGCGCCCGATTATAGGTGGAGAAGTCACTGGTTTGAATCCAGTGGTGATCCAGAGTTCAAGAGCATATCAAGTAAAATTTGGGGTTTACTATTTAGTATGTAAATACATGCTTTGCGATCTCTATTGGGCTGGCCAGAGATACGTAAGAGTATCCACAGGCCGCATGCATCATTGAGATTATCTAGGGTAAACGAATTAATACCACCAGGGGTCGCATGCATCATTGAAGTTACCCGAGGTAAACGTGTTGCACCCCACTGATTTACCCATCGTTGACTCAGGCAGCAGCACGTTTACCCTGGGTAATACCAATTATGCATACGACGCCAGATCTACCCATCGTTAATGCGGAGTCGACACGTTTACCTTGGGTGATCGCAATGGTGCATCCGAGCTCAGGATGGAGCCCCTCTGTTCACAATCGAACTGCATAATTTAAAAAAATAATTCAAGAAATTTACAAAATTGTCCAGAGCAGTGGTTCAACATGTGGAATTCCATGTTTTCCTTAGGACTTCGAAATTAATGAGCTAAGCAGTATCAAACGAATATAAAGAGTACGTACCATCCCTACCTGACGATGTTCACTTTCTTAGAATTTTCACTTTCTTAGAATGGTAATTCGAGATTTTATAGGATTTCGTAGTATGTCATTACATACGAGGGCGGGTTGAAAAGTTTCCGGAATGACAATGAAAACAAGACAAATCGCATCCACCCAATAATTTATATTTTTGCCCATGCCCATAAAAGCTCAACGCACTTGGTCCAATTTCTTCCAAGCCATCCGTTCTTTCCCTATAGTCACCTCCTCTGAAGTACACAAAATAACCGTCTATAGCTAAATTTCGCTCGCCGCTCAGCCATAACCTTTTTCTGAACAGACGAAATTTGATTTTCATGGATGAGCAGGAGTACGACGAAGCCAGTAAACAAAAATAAGCAGATGCGGAAAAGTTTCGAGTTTCATATTTACAATTTTCCGCAGAGGGATAGGCATTCTTAGGACGGTCATAATGTCATGGAGATACAAAGCTGTTTTACTTGACCGGATGAGGGTGCTTCGCTAGAATTCCCACTTCAAATGTTCCCAAAAACATTGGTTGATATGATAAATTAACACCTTTGCCGATAATTAGCAAAATTCCTTTGCCGAGAGCAAGAACAAGTACCACCGTCACCCCACGGCGGTGAGTGGGCCTTTCCTCTTCGGACCCTATTTTGTTGTCTCATCCGAAGTTTTGAATATTGTCATGTACCTAAAGGGTAGTACTCAACGTAGCCTTCATTTACTACTACGGTTTTCTTCTCCAGTCCGAGGGAATTGTTCAAAACAAGAGGCTAAGTTTCTCGTTGGGATACGTTCTTTCCAGGATTGTGGAAATGCGGCACCGTTCTCTCAAAAGATTTTCTGGACTCATTATCTCTTGTGAAATAAAAAATTAGTGTACGTAAGAGATGCCCGAAACCATCTCAATTTCAAACACCTTCGATTGCCACCTGCAAGAACGATTTCAGGCATTTTCTCTATGATTTTTAGAGCAGTTACCTTTCTTTGACGTTCTGCGGTTGGTTCACATTCTGTTCTCGTGTAGCTACGCTCTATTTTCCGAACCCAAAAACTAAGTCTGCGAAGTAAAGGTGATGAGGTGCTGAAACCACTACTCTGATGCGGTTTCAATTCCTTCCCATTTTCTCCTCTAAATATAAAGACTTAGTGACCGCCTAAGATCCGTCTCTATCAATAGCTGAATGCACTTCAAGTTGCTTGAACTAAATTGCTTGTGAAAAGCAGACTTTTTGTCGGATCGACCTGACATTTTCAGCCTTTTCATATGGAGGATTTATCAATGCAATGCCATAAAAATGTTTGGAGAACAGCGAATAACTTCCGGTCATTCCGGAAACTTTTCAACCCACCCTCGTATTATTATATGCATGGGTTTTATTACTGTATAATTTTTGTATGCTATTTCACTGACTTATAAAAACAATCCCTGCGTATTTTATGAGGTTGGTACATAAATACCCGTTGTGCGTAAATTTCTATTCAAAGAAATTTCATTTTCAAAGAAATATTCATCTCATTTTTTTTGAAAAAAAAATTCCTCTTTCGTCCTAGGTATATAAGAATTCTACACACGTGTAGGAACGGTATATGTCCACCGCAAAGGTGGTGTGCGGTTTGGGAAGATGTTAGATCGGGGGGTGCGAAGCTTCTGTGCTCGTTTTACGATTAACGATTCACGAAAGTCCTGCGCCGCCCTACATGCATCCGAACTTCGGGCCAGGACTAGAGCAGGAGATCTGCCAGGAGCGAAAGAAGGATTTTTCTCCTATTTTTGCCACTATTTTTTTATATTTATTACTGTTTCAACATTATTACTTATTGGAGGAATCGTGGAGTTAGAACGATGAAAAAGTGACTTCTTTTGGGGACTGCTAGGCAATCAGAAATTGTCCGCACACCGACTCGCGGAACATTTTTCCAGCTCAACACATAGGGGATATTCAGGAGATGTAGTTATTTCGCGAAAAGAAAAATACTTGGAAAATGTCATTTTAAACGAGAAAATCCGCACAGAGATGACGAAATGAAAACAAAAGTCATCAAATTAAGTTGCTAAATAATTCGATGAAACAACTATAGTAGGTATTGGGGGGATTCTCAACTTGACGGTGCCTGTGACCAAGAATCCCAACTATTTTTCAATCAGTTGTTCCTTTTTGTGGGATCATTTTCCATGTATACAATTCGCTATCGACGGATATGAGATAGAGCTTCTAGCATACGGATAACTAGCACAATTACCATGTGACTAAGCGGATATATAGCAATTTGGCTGAGTGCCAACATGTGATCCCGATGCTAAGCTTCGTATTTGCGCTATTACAAACATTGCATCTGTATTCCCTCTACGTCGGAAGGCGTGGCTTGGGGAGAAATTTGAGAAATCGCCAAACATTAAGTGAAATGAGGAGATCTTCTCATATTTATGGAAATAGAAAGCTTTGGAGCTTCCTGACAGAATATAATACATTTTTTATACGAAAAAAGAAACGAAGTAAAAAGTAATCAAAGGGAATATGTAGGTACAACAGAAAAATTTCCCGCTTGGAAAAAGGGAGCTAGAGTGGAGGTCTCGTACGACCTCATACATATAGATTGTGTAGTTAATAATTATTAGTAGTTAATTTGCATAGTGGGTATATAGTATGGTAATACTACCTAGTTAATATATAATACTGCCTTCAGACACTAGAAGGTATCCATGTGTCATATGATAGTTAGTGATCGGCAAGACTTGCCCAGATGGTTGACAAGGACATGGCTAAATTTACCAATGTAAATGAGGCTACATTTTGCCGTCTCCGACATCTCCCAAACAAGGCTTTGAAGACAGTGTAACTGCGCTAGAAAATAAAAGTGCAAACTCTGTGGGAATAGGCTCTAATGGCCTGGCAAAATTTGCCTGAGCGTGGCAGAATTTGCCCGAGCACAGATTAGAGGATCTCTGGATTAGTACTGGGGTACGATGCGATGAGTCAACTGCCGTATGATGAAACAGCGAGGTCCTTGACTGCATAAGTGCACTACTGGTAATCCGCATCCGCCGTGTGGGCGTGGCCATGAGAGATTCGACTTCAAATTGATTCTCAAAGTAGTAATTATTTTATTTAAATAAAATGAACTCTTAAAGGAATACCCTCCTAGCCACTCATTTATTTGAATTACGTTTGATATTAATCATTACTTTATTTATTTCATTTTCTTTGTTTGTTTTATTTATTTTATTTTATTTATTTGTTTATTTATTTTTATTTTTTGACACATTTACTTATATGATCTACTGATTTATGCGCGTTCAATTCTGCACTAAAAATGGACATATGGCACGGCAAAGTCTCCTTGTCATACTCGCACATAAATAGGTGGGCCAATCATGCGAAAACTAGGCAAAATAACAACTAATTGGCATAAGAAATAGAAATTTATGAGGGTTTGAAAGTAATTTGTTTGAATGCGTCCCATTTCGAGAATTTTTTCTTCGTTCGGGTGAGGCAAAATAGGGCGGTGCGACCGTGCTCGGTGACTGGCCAATCACGCCAACTGACCAATCACAGGGCCCGGTCCACCGGCTTTTTCAGGTATAACGGTCCTTGCCCCTTTATAAACCTCTAGACGTAGTTTCGATCCATAGGCGTAGGGATACAAAGGTTTAATGAATTCATTCATTTCGACAGCAAAGTCTGCTAGGCCTTCTTGTAACTTGCAGTTTACATGTGGGCCAAATTTTTGAGCCGGGGATCTCCCAGCAATATTTGGGATCCTACTTTCTATTGAGGTGGAATGTTTTCCTAGGAAAGAGGTACTTATTTCCTAATAAAGAAAATTTCTGGGATTTGAGAAGAACAACGCCAATTTTAGACGAGGAGAGAAAATAAAAATCAGTAGAAAAGGAGAGGGCTTAGGTAACGACAGTGAAATGACGTTCCTTTTTTAGAATGGACAGCAGGAGCTGCTGCGTTAGTCTTGGAGGAGAAACTGAATTGAGTTGAGAAAATGAGAAAAATTGAAAATGGTGGATGAAAAGAATTAAAACTGTGAAAAAAGCCATCTGGTAATCGTTCCAGGGTAGAAATACTTGTTAAAAAGTGAGAAGTTATGACATTGTCACTACAATTCTACCATGCTTTGAACGAACAAAAATCCAATTTGAATTGCGACTTTTTTTGAAAAAAAAAACGGCTTCAGACAGTCCATTATCTGCTAAAAAAAACAAATCCAGCATCGATAGGGTCCTGAACGGAAACAACAAATCGCCTGTTTTTGCAGGGAAAGACCATATAACAGGTTATTACATCATCAAGTGCAATTAATAAACTGCCCCTAGGATTACGTCAAATGCAGGCTCGCGAGTTACTATGGCGATTGCAGCTGGCGTCCGTTGGCAATTAGGCCACGCCCATCGCGGAAGCCACAGCAAAAACTGTGATTGACACACATCGAGCAAAGCACAAACAGCCGGTGAGAAGCGGCGATGACGTGCCGCCGAGTGTGAGAATTCGGCCGAATGTTGCGAAGATTTTGACGTTGGCAGCTGCAGCTGCGCGGAGCGCCGGCTGCTGCTCTCAAGCGCTAGCCCCGCCCACCGCTCGGCCCTATTAGGCCCCCACAGACAGCCCACAGCTTACATTGATTTTCGATGTTGTGTGTGTGGGGCGGGTACGTACTCGCATGTGCGGATGGGTAGAATTACTTATAAGCGCCACGAGTAATAGCTGAATGCTGCCGAGAAGCTAGCACCTACTGCACCGCGGCGTTGGGCAGTAAGGCCCGCGACTGAGAAAGGGCCGCGGGTGCTGCGAGGGCTTCAGAGAGGAGGATGTTCTTTGGAACATGGGAATTTTATACGAAGAAAAAACAAATACGTCCGCAGAACCGAAGACTGACAGCTGCGCGACGTTAGCGAAACGAAACGCTCCCTGGAGGAAAAGCGAGGCGAAAGCACTTTCGAGGCTCGAAATCGGATGAGCAAGAAATTAGATTCAGCGGCCAATACGCGCACCATTTCAATGGAGAACGCCACCTTGCGAGTTTTCCAAGAGGTTTTGGGAAAAAGCGCCATTGGACCGGTTATCACCCCCTCCCTCCGAAAAAAAAAGAAACTAGTAGCGGGACTAACACATTCGCGACCTTACACTCTTGGCATGGTGCCCCGCGTGAGACACGGGCAGTCCCTTCAGCACTTATTTGTGCTCAACCGGTTGAGCACGCGGTCCCAGGCGTCGCACCATGCGTGTCAACCGGTTGGGCACATTGCCGCAAATGTGTTAATGAATGTTCACAATAAGGATCGGATCAGGGCTGGGGTGTAGGGCGTTGTACCTGGAGTGGGAGACGCGGACTAGCTCTATGATTGGTTAAATGACTGAAATGACCACTCGTAGAACTGTGTCGCTCCGCCCTTCCCAGGTACAGTGCTCCTCACCCTAGTGATGTGCATTATTAACGTAACGAATCAACGCATTAACGTGTAACGGCCATTTTTGGTCTAACGTAACGAATTAACGGATTAACGAAATTCGCAATTTTTCTCACGTACAGCCCTAACTCGAATTTTTCTGCACATTTCTCTGGGAACAAGTTTTCCGAGCAAAATGTGACATATCTTGTACTCAGTGGCGGTCGCAGGGAGGGCACCCCCCTTCCCCGAGAATGGGTCGTCGAATTTTTGAAATTACTTTAGAAAATAAGCAAAAATCTTGGATTAGTTTTCATTTTTGATTGTTTATGTTTATTATTATTTATTTATTGTGATTAATTTATTACTTATTATTTTTTTATTTAAACTAGTATTTTCATTAATTTTATTTTCCTTCCGCCCCCCAAAACGGCGGAGACCCCAATTTTTTCCCACGCCCCCACCCCTCCCGCCCACTTTCTGTGTCCGCCACTGCTTGTACTCCTTACCATTCCTTGTCACCGTTGAATAAGAACAGCCACACAAACAAACTAAAGCCATTTTCTCCAGGAAAACTCGTCAACTTCTGGGGGCGGGAAGGTCACAGTCTCCCCAAAAAAGCATGACTTCGCCATCGAATCCAACTCTGTTCTAGATCTTTACTTTGCTCGAATAAGTAACTTCCTGATTCTACCTAAAAATTACCCAAGCTCACAACCAAGTCAAGCCTTACTTCAGTTTTTTAATTGTTTTACCGCTACACCTACAAAAGAGTTGCTTTACCATTAATCGATATTTTTTGCTTTTTGCGAGGTGTTTGTGGTGTTCGGCACACCTTTTCGGTGTATTAAATAAATAAATAAATAAAATGCTCGTTTGTCGGCTGTTGCACCTACGAAATCGAAGAGGCATTCCCTACAAGAAAAATTCCAATTAGTCCCATGCTCCCATGGAAATTATCCTACTTCTTTCTGGTCATTTACTGATTCTAAGAGAAAACGGGCTCTTTCCAGGCTTGAAAGCACTTTGAAGCGACTTAGCTAATGCAGTGCACATTTGCAGCGAGCATAAGCCGCTTTCATTAAGTAAGAGGTTTTTTTTCCTCCGGGGCTCAAGTGACCTTCTGCATTTATACGCCTCAATGAGCTTGAAACTGGCCTTTTATACTTATCTATACGGTGTAAGTACAAAGCGGTCGTACTTATATTATGCCTGGGCGGTCTTGTTTATCTATGCACTTTAAAAGTTACTTTTAATAGGCCACGCCCATTTATACGCGGAAGCCCGAGGAAATGACCGATAATGTTGAAAGTTTGTGTAAATTAAGGATTTCTAAAGTTGAATCTGCCCGTAGGCCTAAAAAAAGATAATTGCAGCAACACCATGCCTCCAATATATGCTGGAACACAGTCCGGAATTTTGGTTGAGGAATCTGTACCTTTTTGATGTGATGTGTTGATCAGCAATCGATGAGTGCTTCTTCGTCAGTATTTATTTTGTTCAGTAAGCTTTCGGCGCTGAGCGCCTTCGTCAGACCTTAATACAATAACACAAGTTACAACACTCACACATATAACAGTTATTGACAGACGAGACAAACCGATCACAAATGACGGAGGGTGAGGAGTGAGAGTACAGTACACACTGCGACAAACAATTTGGACAGTGATACTATAAACAGTGATAGACACTATAAACAACTACAACACCCGGACTGGTAGAGCGGTCGGTGTCAAGCAATGAGTGTTATGGTCTCAGCCAGCTCATCCCTACTGTTAATCTCCGGACGGTGCCGCTTTATTTCTCGGGCCTCCATGATCTTCCTTTCGACGGGGTGCTCGAGGTGGCGGTGCAGCACTGTGACTTCGAGGAGTGGAGGGGGTTCTCGGGTGTGCACCGCTGTACGGTGTCTGGAGAAGCTGTTAGTAGGGTATGATTGCGGGCTGGTAAGTGCTCGACGATGTTCATTCAGTCGCTCCCTCAGTGGTCGTCCCGTTTCTCCTATATTATATCCTATATGTTTGTTTGTTTTTTTTACGTCGCAAGTTTTCCTACCTCATTCACATTGTTATTAATCTATTCCACACGAGTTATCTCGTGTAATAAATTATTGTTATTATTATATATCGCTGGCCGCATGTACTGCACGTGATCATGTACACCGTTCCACGTAGGTGCATACGTCCGATAGCCTGAGACGTGTCTCAGGCCACCATCACTTTTGATGGTGCCCGAATGGGGAACCTTCACCTATGGCGCAGAGGATAAGATGAGTCCGGGACGCAGTCCCGGACCAAAAAAAGGAATGAAACTATGCATTGTAATTCGGGCAAAGCAGGTTTACATAAAATGCGCAGTTTTGGCTTGAATTCTTCACACAAAACATTCTGAGAAAAGCCGAAGTTCAAACATGGCCGGTTAATTCCTTTGGAAAAAAATTTCCATAACCTTGGTGGGAACTTGCGACAAAATTACGGTTTGACCGACAATATCGTTCTTCATTTGGGAAATTAAGCTTTGCGCAGTTGTCAGACTTCTTGCCAATGTTATTGAGGACTAGATGACAGCAAGGTCACAGAGGTGCAACCGAAAATGGCTGAGAAATCCATGAAAACGTGAAAAGAGGATTATCTTGCTTATTTCAAGGAATTGGATGTTGCGCAGTTGTCTGCTGAATTGACAATGAAATTCTGAGCAGAATGATATATAATACGTGATACTTTCGTTCACTCCCGACGGAAAAACCAGGGTGAGCCAAATACCCCGTCTGGCTCACCCTCGCGTCTGGCGCCCTCCCATACTGCGTGCTCTCTCGCTAACCCCCCTGAGCTACACGGGGCATTTGGCTCAGGCAGGCTTTTTCAGCCCAGAGTTAAAGGAAGTATCAAGTGTTTTATACCATTCTACTCGGAATCTTACGGGCTCGGCAGCTGACAACTGCGCAACCCCTGAATTTTTGATCTGAAAGAAATATAAAGCAAAAAAGCATTTTCATACATGACCCGTTTTCTGGGTCAGTTTCAGATAAAGGCACCTGCTTCAATGGGCTTTGCATGCGCAATGATGTCGCCAATTCAATAGACAACTGCGCAACTCACGATTTCTCAAGATTGTTGAGAAATTTTAAAGGACGCAAATCCCCCGTATAGGTTTTAAAAATTGATTTCTCCCTCGATTCCTGATGAAATTTGTCGCTCTTGGTGTCATCTTGCAGGGAATTTTGTGAGGAAAATCGCTGACAACTGCGCAGCAAACAGTTATGTGAAACTACCGAAATATTTACCAAAAATCGAGCTGGGGCATTTTCTACGTTAGGCTGAGCGCTGGTCCCGGCACGAAAGCAATAGGCCGACGCAAATCTCAGCTTCGGCGTTCCATCTTCAAACAAACGATCTTTTCCTCATTTTCTGAGCAATATTAAAGCAGTTTTCGTTGAATCCATATTTGAAACAGCTTTCACTGTCTAGTATATGTCATCGTTCACTTTGGTGAACCCTTCCTCAGCACTATCGAAGCTATGGTGGCGAAACAACGTTCACTTTTCGGCCCAGACAACCTTCGCTTTTTTGACCCCTGTCTCACCCCTATCGTAAGTATGCGTAGGTGGCAGATTTTTCGATCAGTGCAGTATTGACAGTCCTCAATATCGCATCGACTTTCGTATATTCGGGATGACGTGAGAATTTCTCTCGAAGTGGGAGGAGGCCGGAATATCAGTCGCACTGGGAGCCCGCTTCTTTTTACGACAATGTTGACTTGCTTTGAGATGTGTTCATTGACGTATGGCAACACCAGTGCGATTCCATCAGGAGCCGAATGAGGCCTCCATGTGTTCATGCTCCCATCTTTGTAACCATTCTCAGACAGAATTCTTCGGACCATTTTGTCACTTTCTTCGTCGTTCGCTGCAATTCGTTCACTGGTCTTTTTCAAATTCCGANGCTATGGTGGCGAAACAACGTTCACTTTTCGGCCCAGACAACCTTCGCTTTTTTGACCCCTGTCTCACCCCTATCGTAAGTATGCGTAGGTGGCAGATTTTTCGATCAGTGCAGTATTGACAGTCCTCAATATCGCATCGACTTTCGTATATTCGGGATGACGTGAGAATTTCTCTCGAAGTGGGAGGAGGCCGGAATATCAGTCGCACTGGGAGCCCGCTTCTTTTTACGACAATGTTGACTTGCTTTGAGATGTGTTCATTGACGTATGGCAACACCAGTGCGATTCCATCAGGAGCCGAATGAGGCCTCCATGTGTTCATGCTCCCATCTTTGTAACCATTCTCAGACAGAATTCTTCGGATCATTTTGTCACTTTCTTCGTCGTTCGCTGCAATTCGTTCACTGGTCTTTTTCAAATTCCGAGCTACATTCACCTTCATATACATCGGATGAGCACTTCGTGAATGCAGCATGATATTCTTCGACGATGCTTTTCTGTGCCAGCGAATCTCCGACCTTCCATTGCAGAATCGAACTCGAGTGTTCAAAAACGGCAGGAATCCGTCTTTGCCAGGTTCTTCCATTGTGAACCTTATGTTCACATCCATCGAGTTCAATTTGGCGAGCGTTGAAGTCACAACAGAAAAAGACGAACCAATTGCGAACACGTCATCGATGTACCTCTTATAAAATATTATTCCGTTAGTTAGCGACGCTTTCTCGATGTGATCGAGAAACACAATGGCGAGCAAAGGGGCGATGCGAATTCCCATTGCAAGTCCACGTTTTTGGGCGTAAAAGGTGTTGTTGAAGCGGAATACATTACATGCTAGCGTAGCTTCTAGAAGGATCTCAATGTCAAACAGCGTACAGCGGTGCACACCCGAGAAGACACCGTACAGCGGTGCACACCCGAGAACCCCCTCCACTCCTCGAAGTCACAGTGCTGCACCGCCACCTCGAGCACCCCGTCGAAAGGAAGATCATGGAGGCCCGAGAAATAAAGCGGCACCGTCCGGAGATTAACAGTAGGGATGAGCTGGCTGAGACCATAACACTCATTGCTTGACACCGACCGCTCTACCAGTCCGGGTGTTGTAGTTGTTTATAGTATCTATCACTGTTTATAGTATCACTGTCCAACTTGTTTGTCGCAGTGTGTACTGTACTCTCACTCCTCACCCTCCGTCATTTGTGATCGGTTTGTCTCGTCTGTCAATAACTGTTATATGTGTGAGTGTTGTAACTTGTGTTATTGTATTAAGGTCTGACGAAGGCGCTCAGCGCCGAAAGCTTACTGAACAGAATAAATACTGACGAAGAAGTACTCATCGATTGCTGATCAACACATAACACCAAATGAGGCTTCGCGACAGCACTATACTACAACATCAAACTTTTTGATGTTATTTTCTGCTAGATGAACTCATTCCAAGGGGATCGACTGCATTATCATTGAAATTCAGCGTCTGTTTAGCGAAGTGTTGATGGTTCCTGGGGTTTCTCCTCGTTTTCTGGCGGCACACCTGAAATAATGTACGTGCGTATGGCTCAGTGGTAGAGCGATCAACTATCGCTCTATAGGTCGCAAGTTCGGGACCCGCCATCTTTTGCATCTTCCAAAATCTCACCAGAGAACTCTCGCAGATCTTGGACAGCGCCTCTGGCGGTAACATGTCCTGATGGCTCAATCGGTAGAGCGTCCGACTACCAGTCAGGCGATTGCTGGTTCGAGTCCGGTGGAGATCCAAAGTTCGAGGGCCGGTCCCGTAGTGTTCCAGGTTCACTACTTAATACGTCCCCCGCGATCTGCATCAGCTTGACAAGGATAAGGGCATCCTGGATGGAGTCGCTTCGATCTCAAAATGTTTGAGAATACAGGAAAACTCGCGTATAATCAATAAAACCAATAAATCAATAACCACAACGCGCCAAGTTGCCTTCAGATTCGTGGTTGGCGTTATGGATTGCTTCAATAGCTATTACTCGGTCTGGACTGGAGCTAAAATGAGAGCGATCGATAGAGTCGATCAATAAACCGACATTCGAATCGATAATATCCAGAAAGGAATGTCCTGGGCGCTGCGCAGGTTTTCCATGACGTCCCACGTTTCTCAGCTCGTTCCTTCGTCACCTCGTTTACAAGTGCTTCTCATTATTTGAATTTGGCGCCCACGCGCCTCGCTCAGATTTTTGAAAAACGTTGTTATAAGGGTGGCTATGTTTTAGATATAGATCCACTCATATGTTACGCGCTAAGCTAAATGTCAGAATTGACCAAAACACAACAAACTCCTAAAAATGAGCTGGAGCAACAAGAGAAGGTCGCTAAGAGACGAACAAGAAGCAAGAATCAATAAGCATCAAATACAGAGGCGTAAATTTAGCTATTCGAGTGCTACAGTGGCGACTCCAGAAAAAAGCCGGGCAATTTTGGCCGTAAAAGCCATTGTAAGAGTGCAATTCTGCCAAATTTTACCCCAAAAATGGTAATGGTTGCAATCTTGGACACCAGGGTCATTTTTTGTGTGTCTGCAAACACAACCGTTAGCGCAACGGGGTATCTACCGAATCGATTCTTCTTGCCCCCGGACGCTGACTGAATAACAGCATAGAGTGGTATTGAATTACAGAATGCCCTTTAAAAAGATTACGGTTGTGAAATTTTGTTACGGGGACAATGGCTGTTCGACAAAAGGAAACGGCAATTTTTGCTAAGTTGTTCGTGTGAGAAAGCGGTGCAATACCAGGCATAGTTACAGTTCAATGGTAATATGAATGTAAAGGAAAAATAAAAAGATGGATGGTAATATAAAACTATCCATGGCTTAAAATGCAGTTGCTAATCTAATGAAGTGTAAACGAAAGTGCATTCTACGTGTGTGCTTACAATGGGCGCCGATAGCGGTGACCCGTCTGCGGTCTCGGAACGCACGCGGCGCGACCGCGCCGCTCGAAAAGGAATCCTCTCCGGGATATCAAATTATGGGGTTTTCTTGATGGTTATTTGGTCTTCCTATTGGTTAGTATTAAATGAGATGAACGACTATAGAGAAAACCCAGATTTGCCACCGCGGCGACGATTCCATCATAAGCGACGCGGTCGCGCCGCGTGCTTTTTGAGGCTGCCAAAGGGTCACCGCCATCGACGCCCACTGTAGGCGATTTTTTGCCCTTCAGGAGTAGACTTTCGAAAAGTGGAGGGGAGCTCTTTTCGTGCTTAAAGTGGATGTTGCAAGAATGCTGAGAGAGCATGCACCCGCGAAGAGGACAGAGACGGCGAGAGACACGCTTTTGCGTCGTGATCATTTCCTTCAGTTAACTGGCAGCCATTGCCAGATCTCAGTAGAAAGGAGCATCTGTGGTAATGTTCATTAGAAAATAACTGCAACTAATTGTTGTCCGGCATATACACATAAAACCCAACGATGCGCCAGTACGCACCATCGTCTAACCTATCAAATCATAAATAATCTGTTAGCGTCCTTGTCTTATGGTCTGTCCATGTAATTATGTTAATATCCATGCAACGAAGTAGCAAGGTGACATTTCTTGTCACTACATGTCGTTTTCTCACCGGTGTAAGTTGGCGCGTCGTTGGAATGGCGGGTCAAACTACTGAGCAGGTAACGTACATACCTTGCCAGGGTTTTCTTTACGCTTTCAAAGAAAAACAAATTCACGTGTGACGTGGAGTGGCTAAAGGTTTTTTTTTTTGCGAAATTACCAAATTAGGAACGAATTGCGTGGAATAAAGTTCCAAGGAGATATGACGCATGGATTGTGACCGCAGCTTCACGTGTCCTTCATGAATCGACTCTTTCACTCTATGTATTATCTGATCATTTACGAAACTGGATCTCTGTAGGACGTTACGTCGCCTAACGTTACGTTTAACGTTTAACGACGAGTCAGAAGAACGAAACTCCGAATATTCGCGGCATTCAAGCCTTTGTCTGTAATTGCAGAACACACAGCTTTTCAGACGGCTATGCAACCATTTCTCTGTTTTTCGTCAACTTTTCGGAACTTTTCTGTTCCCTCACATCTTCTAGCTGTATTAACATGGTGAATTGTTATAATCTTGAGATTTTCAGAATGACCGCTGCAAGCGTTCAGCGCTCGCAGCGCGAAGCGATGGCGTTGACGATCAACGAGATCGTAGCGCATTTAGTGGAAGCTCACCGGGAAAACAAAACAGTGAATTTGAACAGGTTGAAATGCATAGTAAGTTAAATAATCTTTCGATTGATTCTCCTAGTATTTCTTTCTTTCTGAGGCTTTGGGTCTTGAAAGTCAGTGACACTTTAGTCATTCATTTTCACTGACTGACTATTACCTCTCCATATTTTTAATCATCCCTGTATCCTTGATAGTGAACGTTGGAAGGAGAAATGAAAATTCGTACTAAAAGTCACGTGATTCAATTAATTGATCTCACCTACAGGGATTTTGTTTTCACTAAGAAGATTTTTTACCACCTTATGCTTATTCTATTGTGATTGCTTGTCGTTTTCAAAACTTTTCTTCTATGCATAGGTTTTTCAAATAATGCCAGTTTATGGTAAAATATTACTGGAAAATTGTTTTAAATACACAAGAGCACAATTTATTGAGTAGGTGTTCGTACCATTCTGTCAGGTCAGTCTGTCTTCTAATCCTCTACGTTGCTCTTCAGATAGCGCAGAAGTATGGACTCAGTTCACAGCCGAAGTTGGTGGATATAATCGCTGGAGTTCCAGCTGAATTCAAGGTTAGTTCTAGCCGTTGCAAGAGATTTCAGACGTTTCAGTCAACTCTACTCAGTAGGAAAGCCTCTTGGGTCATTCCCAGACATACCTGGTGTGTTCTAGGATGTCCTGTTACCCAAGCTCAAAGCAAAGCCAGTTCGAACCGCTTCTGGAATCGCCGTAGTAGCAGTGATGTCGAAGCCGCATCGTTGTCCACATATCAACTTCACCGGAAATGTCTGTGTTTATTGCCCAGGAGGCCCGGATTCAGATTTTGAGTATTCGACGCAGAGTTATACTGGCTACGAGCCGACCAGTATGAGAGCTATACGTGCGAGGTAAGCATATTTCATATATTCAACCGATGTGTTTTTGGTTTTTGAGGATTACATTGTTTCTTCTGTCCTAGATATGATCCGTTTTTGCAAACTCGTGGCAGAATTTCGCAGCTGATGCAGTTGGGGCATTCAATAGACAAGGTTTGCTACTCCAGTTCGGTTTTTCCTAGTTAGAGAAATTCCTGTAGGAAGTTCATTTACGCCTACAGATAATCATTTTAGGTTGAGTTCATCGTTATGGGTGGTACGTTTATGTCCTTACCTGACGATTATCGCGACTATTTCATACGCAACCTTCATGATGCCCTAAGTGGACATACATCAAATAGTGTGAAGGAGGTGAGTGCCTTTTTTCATCTTCTGGTAGTGTTTTGTTAATGAAACTAACTGTTTTACCTGCTTCGCCTCCTGTCCCCTAGACAGGTGTCTGTAAGAGGATAAGAACCACTCCCGGATGCTGCTCGGTAGGGAGGAGTGGTTTCAGTAAAATGAGCTGGGGCTGGGAAACGGAGCTTATATAGTGCGTCTTGGAGAAGGAGCAGGAAGGAGATTGTTAATTTCTTCCAGAACAGATAGAAAACTGCATCATGATTCTTGTCAAGAGTAAAGATTCTCTTAGAGTGCGCTACGAGTCGCTTCAGTCGCAGGGATCACCACGTCTGAATCGATACATATTCTTTTCACTGTCTACATCACCTTTGCGGTTTTATTTTGATTTATTTCAAACTGGCATTTTCTGCGCACGTACTAGGAGAGATGTTTTGGCTAAATGTTAGAGAGATGTCCTGCTTTTGAAGGATCAAATGCTTAGAAGTATTTGAATAAGAGCCATAGTACTTCGTAAAATGCCCCTGGTACGTTTTTTTTTCATTGGTGAGTGGTTGTTAGGAATTACTGGGAAGCATTAGGCAGGCGTGCGTCTGTGACATTTGTACTTATTATAACGGATTTCTAATACTTGTCTCAATAGTTTATGCACCTGATGAATCTTTCCCATACAGGCTGTGGCATATTCTGAGCGAAGCAAGATAAAATGCATCGGAATTACAATCGAGACCCGTCCGGACTACTGCCTCCCTCGCCATTTGAACGATATGTTACTCTATGGATGTACCAGGCTCGAGATTGGAGTTCAATCCACATATGAGGATGTGGCTCGAGATACAAACAGAGGACACACGGTCAGTTACCTTGCTTTTGTAGTCGAAGCACCTGTGTAAAATTTTCTTCTCTGATATATTTCTTTCTTTTTCTTTTCTTATTTCTTTGTTCGCTAGATAGACACTTACCCACCTGATAGTTCTTTTTACCCTTACCTTACCTTTTTTGTCCTCATTTTCCTTCCTTCCTTCTTCTTCTCCACTATTTCGTTGCTCCATCATTCCTTCAATATATCCAAGGTTTAGGTAAAATCAGTTTGCGAAACTTTCCACATGTCTAAAGATACCGGCTATAAAGTGGTTATTCATATGATGCCAGACCTTCCGAATGTGGGCTTAGAGCGGGATATTGAGCAATTTGTGGAGTTATTCGAGGTAAGTCCCTTGATTCCTCTTGAACGCTTAGTGCTGTTGAGAAGACTACAATTGGATGAGCCAAATCCATCTGTTCAGAATCCTGATTTCCGACCAGATGGCCTGAAACTCTATCCAACACTGGTGATCAGAGGAACAGGCTTGTATGAGTTGTGGAGGACTGGGAGGTACAAGGTTGGTTGTGAAGTTAATTTCTATAGCTAGCACTATCACTGAGGTGGAGTAATTTTGATTTCTTTAAGAGTTATCCACCATCTGTACTGGTAGATCTGATTGCTCGAATTCTATCCATCATACCGCCATGGACTCGCGTCTATCGTGTGCAACGAGACATCCCTATGCCATTGGTAAGAACAATGTTTTTCCGAAGTCTGTTCTCGCCCCGTTTGTGGGTATTTTACTGAATTTGCTTCAAATTCCGTAAATTTACATGATTTTCTCTCTTTTAAAAGTGTTACTATTCAAATTTTCTTGTTTTCCTAGGTATCAAGCGGTGTCGAGCATGGAAATCTACGTGAACACGCCTTATCACGGATGAAAGAACTGGGATTAGCTTGTCGTGACGTTAGAACAAGGGAGGTTGGCATCCAGGTGAGCTTTGATTATGCTCAGTTGGAAGCCTGGGTGTTTTTAATGACTGCTTTATCCAGGAAATCCACAACAAAATCCGACCATATAACGTTGAGCTGATTCGTCGAGATTATGTTGCTAATGGTGGATGGGAGACGTTTTTGTCATATGAGGATCCGGATCAGGTGAGGTTTCCTATATCTATGCTTCTCCTCTGATCCGCATAGCCTCTGCTCCTGCATTCCTTGTCTGACTTGCCATCTTTTCTTCTTTTTTGCGTTTTCTTCATCACTTTCATTTTCATCACAAAATTCTTCTTATTTCCATGCAGAAGTCTCCCAAGTTCCTCTTTGTTTATTTCACTAGTTTCATTGCTATCTAGCGGCTATTCCTTTTTCCGCTGCAGTTACTGTGTCTATGGCCCCGTTTCGATCTCCATATTTAAGAAAAAACGTTCCCGAAAACGATCTTAAACAGTTCGAAAACAGTGATTTTGCACTATTTCTTCGACCAGAAATGAATCTCATTGGTATCACTCTCCTCCTCTTTCTTTTTATTCTTTTTCCTTGCGTTTTCTCATTATTCATTTCCATCCCTCCAGTTTTCCACGCTATGACCTTATTTTCCATGTTCTAAATTATATCTTCGCTGTTTTTCTCAGGTTATCTAACTAAAGAGGTTTTTGTTAAACTTTCCACTCCATCTTCTCTTCGAAATTAAGCTGGTTAGCCCGATTGTGTACCAGTCTGTTTGCCTCCTTACTCTTGTATCTTTCCATGGTTTTTTTTTTCTCCCACTACCTTTCTTGTTATCTTTTCTCTATGACCTCTATGTAGTGCATTTAAGGATATCCTTATTGGTTTATTGCGGCTGAGGAGGATCTCAAACAAGGCCCACCGGTCTGAACTGAAGGTATGAACTTCTACACCTTTTATTAAACTCCGCAGCTGTGTTTGTATCGATATGTCACGTTTTTAGGGCCGTACTTCTGTTGTGCGTGAACTGCACGTCTATGGTTCTGTAGTTTCGGTATCAGACAGAGATCCGTCCAAGTTTCAGCATCAGGTAAGTTTTTCTCTACGTAAATTCTTTGACTTTTTATTGCAATGGATACCTTAACTTCTTGTTGCCCTAAGGTCGGTAACTTTCTATATTTGTACGAGGACTTAGGTCTGCTATGAGTTTAGCGTGTAATTTTAGGGCTTCGGTCAGTTGCTTATGGAAGAAGCAGCACGGATAGCTTTCTGTGAACATAGATCGGAGAAGATTGTTGTTATTTCTGGAGTAGGCACGAGGGATTACTACAGGTGAGCAGTTTGCGATCATTTTACTGTGTTAGCAGCCTCTACTGTTAACGCGTGTCAAGTGTGACACCTTTCAGGAAACTTGGATATGAGCTGGATGGTCCGTATATGAGTAAGGTGCTGCGTGCTGAAGATTTCGAGTCAGATTGTTGAAGGTGGTTGCGGTAGTTTTTGTTGATTTTGTTGTTGACAGTATTTTTTAGTTGAATATTCTATTAGTGGTTGATATTTCATGTGATTTTCGGAGAAACTGTACCTATTTAACGCTATAGATCTTGCATACGTATAGTGGAAAAGGCATTGTATGGACATGTGCATGACTTTCCATCGGTTGACCATAGGAGGGAACACCACTAATTAGAGAGGGATAAAAAGCTTTGCTTTAACTAAGGAGAGGGTGGGCCCATCAATTCTGCTTGTGATAGTGGTGTCGGCATTGCACTGGATCTTCCCTTATTTAAACAATCTAATCCGGGAAAATCTGAAACACAAAAGATTTTCATGGGTGCTGCTTTTGATACGAATTGATCGATCCCCTTCTGTAAATAATTGCCTCGTCACAAATGTGTATTTAGATATATGAATTTGGTAAGTTATTAGTGTTGTTTTTATTTCTCTTCGTTGCTATTGGTTTTATTTTTTGTGCTTATCAGAGGATATAAAAATCTCTACCTCTTCGCAAATCTCACAGGAAAGAAAATGCGTTCAAATCGTCCATGATTCTAAGATATCGCTCCAAACACATTTTGCCCTTATTTTAGCAAGTTGAGCAATTTTATGGCTCCACCATAACTGTTCGTGCTAAAGCCAGAATTTCTGTCACAATTCTGAGCGAGTGGCAACGTAACATGGACTGGTAAGCGGCTCAGAAGTGTGCAATACCCGTGCTTTACATTTACATTCATTGACCTGTACTTTACAATTCAAGATTATCGGTGATTTGCAAATCACGACCATGCCGACTTGCGTGCGGTCGCGTTGCGGTCGGAAGGATAGCGATGAGGCCCGAAAGGTCGGGTCATGTCTCTGGGATTGGACTATTTAAGGGAGGTGCCAAGCACAGAAACATGTCTCATCTGCTCTATGTACATCTCATCTGGGCTCACAGCCCTACCCAGTCTCGATCGATATTCTGCTATGCCGCGACGCAACCGCTCGCGTAGCTGCATGTTCATCAGTCTCCGCCCATTGGCAACAATGACTACACGCAATTCAGGCTAAATTCCCAAAGGAGCACTGACAACTATAAAACCAGTGAGCAGATTCACTATATTAGAACAATACAATTACTGTGACAATCCGTCAGTACATACATTAAGTTCAGTGGAAAACGTTACAAACAGTGGACAAGTACTAAAAATAGAATTCAATTTGTGTATGAATTGAACAAGTTCATGAAAGCTAACAAATACTCTACTGTAAAGACATAGACGTCGTGAGTAACGTTGGATTGGATTTTGGTGAGCGGCGGCGATGCCAATGCGTGGCACTTTGTTGGTCATGAAAATCGATAGGGAACAAATATCGATTAGTTTATGACCAGCCAGAACTGCAGAAGTTCGATCAACAGTGATCCGCTAATAGCCGCGTCGCAGCCGCACGTCTCCAACGTGACGTACGACGTCCATGGTTTTGACACAAACGGAGGAATACTCTCCTCAGTTGTTCTCAGCTGGAGGGAGGTTACGCTCTGCTACAATGCCACCAGCAATTTCTCGTGCTGTACGACAATCGAACTCAGTCAGTTGCATATTCACGAGGAAATTCAGGAAAAAGAACCATAACAGTATTGAATACAAAGACGCTAGCATATAATCACTCCATGGAGCTACACCACCACCATCAGCACTTGAAATACTATACATGAAGGCGAATGAACGGAACAGTGATTCGAGGAACATGTAGAACTGAAAAATAATAAATGAGTAAAGACATGCTTGAACAACGTGCCGAAAGTATAGTGAACTCCAGATGGCCGCAGACAAGGGGTGGGACCGCGGCGCGGCGTTCTTTGGGCAGAGACGCGGGGGGTCTACACGCTGGCTCTGGTTGTCTGCTTCTTGAGTGCCGCGGTACCCGCCCCTTTAACATGACCGTTTGGAGTTCCATAAATTTATGGTGCAATAACTGTGATAATTACAATTAGTGCTATATCATGCGCCTGATGACCATGATGATGTTTTTACTATTTTTTGTGTATTGATTTTTATTGTAGAACAAGGAAAACAAAAGTGAAAGAGGCCAACTCACAAGAGAAAACAACGAGAAAATATGCAATAGAGTCGGACTGACAAACAACCGCTCAACAAGGCGTGGCCAATGTGCCATCACTGGACCGGAGACGAGCATGGCGATCAGTGACAACATTGGGAACGAGCCGAACATCACCCAGCGCACGACAAATTGTGCGATCTGCAAGTTTGAAGTAGCGCAAGACATGGAAATATTCACAGATACGGTAGTTCAAAGATACGGTACATCTCCTGCATCAGGATCCTCATAATTGGCTAATTCCTGATTTGGAGGGCATGTGTGGATGAATGAGAACGTTCGACAACGTATGAGGTCGTCTTCAATTGGCGTGACACGGCGATGGATGATCATATGGAGGCATGTGAGGACAGTGACTGTCTGAAAAGTGTGCTCAGGTTAGAAGGAGGTTTGGGTACCGTTACAAAGGTGTCGTTGTGAGACTCTGGATCCAGTAATACAAGTAATCCACGAATTTTTGCTTCTGTAACCAGATTTGGTAATATCTGCACCACGCGTCAGAAAGCAGGGTCACAAGACACCCACCCGAACGAACAACTTCGAGCATGGATGCCTTCGATCAACGTCCACATCTTCCAGATTTTCTGGAATATCTACGGCGTTTTCTCCTTCCATCGTTTTATGGCACCTGAACGACGAACAGCAGTGGTAATGCTGAGGAGTTTCGAGGTCTACTGATTGTCAACCTTGTATGGTGTGTGTACGAGTGAAAATGAGAATGCTACGAGCATTTCATCCTATAGGTCTGCCATGATAAGCAGATAATCATACAGTTGGATTAACACTGATAGTGATCGATTTATTGATTGACCATTCTAAGAAGCTGTTGCGCCAGAGCTAAGGCAGAGGTTCGAATGTCATAAAACTTTTCGACGATGAATAGACACTTCACTTTGTCACAGATTTAGAGCAACAGGGTCTTGAATATTTTCTCTGACATGGCAGTATCGATTTATCGATTTTATTGATTTTTCCCGTTTTTGCTTAGACCTTATTTAGGTCAGCCATACTGGGGTTCTAATATGTATCTACGTAAGATTATGACAAGCATTCAACACTTGAGCACATGTTTATTGATTTATCGATTTTACAGGTTTCCTGCTATTTTTCCCTGGTAGTGGATGTGGACATGTCTGCTCGGGTTCTTCAATGTACTGAACAAGAGTGCATCTACCAATTAGGGTAAAAGTATCGATTTTATCGATTTACCCACTGTTCGTTGCCATTTTTGGCAATGTTTTAATCCATTCTTTTATATTGCCACTTAGTGACCACCATTTTGCATGATTTATTCATCAATTCCGTATATGAAAAGTATCATCTGGAAATAACTATTCACTTTGCTTTTATTTTTTCTTAATCCAACTCTGTATCCGTGAAATAAAGAGGACCTGAAGCGAAAATGCATGCTGCCACGTTTTCACCAACACGGGTATCATTGTCAAAATTGCAGCCGAACTCCGTTTTGTTTTGCATCTGTGAATTATTTGTAAGTTGTCACAGAAGAAATGGCCTCATTTGATTTGAAATGTTGAAAATCAATAATTATTGAACATAAAATGACTGAAAGTGCTTATTCTCACATTTTGCAATTGACTTGTCCAATTTGCAACAGCCTTTTCGGCGAATACGGTTGGATTGAAATTGGATGGGAGCTGGTGCTTTTCTCCCCTTCTGCAATATTTATCTATTTATAATACATGAGTATACTCATGTGGACATTTATATGACCAGGGGAGGGATGTATCAATCTCCTGAACTGAGAGCGGGCGCTCATTTTCAATAGAAAATGAGCACCCGCTCTCAGTTCGGGAGATTGATACATCCCTCCCCAGTTGAAGAGAGAGAGACATGTACATGAAACACCAGTATCGGAATATTAAAATACAATCGCGAAATCGCAAAGGATAGAATGACGACGATAGAACTTTGCGAATTATCTCATGTGGACAAGTAGCGGTTAATCGTGCTCCTAAATGATCGAATGCTAACAGGTATCCCTTGCCTTCTACTCAAATTATCATACTCCGAACCTGCTCTATCAGAGAAAAAGTTGAATCTTAAACTCTTCCTGGCTCTGAGGATGATTGGTTTGGTGATATTTCCTCTGGTGATGGATTTTTGCATTGTGCAGAAGGAATTGGGCTCTAGTCCACATCTTCCGGAAACCACTTTGTGGAACATTATGAGGTCAAACTTTTTCCTCCTTATAGCAAGAGTTTCAAGTGAAAATTTGATATTTCTTTCCACGGAATTTGGTATTTCAGAACACGCAAAGCCGAGTTCCCTAATCATTAGTTTTCTTGCAAAGCAATTTTGCACTCTTTCTAACTTATCAACAAGTTTCTTTTTTTTTGTGGATTGAATACAACAGTGCCATACTCTAATATTGGCCTTACATATGATTAGTATGCCTGCAAAAGCACTCGAGGATTTTTGCTGGAAATGGATCCAAATATCTTGTGGATAAGTGCGCGACCTTTAGCAGCGATCAGGTCAAAGTGCTTCTCGAAATCAAGTTTATTAGTTATATCCACACCTTATATATCCAATATCCACACCTTTACGCTGTTACTGCTGGTTCGCGAGTTTAAGGATAACTCCGGATAGAGTGGTTTATACTCGCTGCGTGGGTGTACGCGTGGTGGAGCAGGGAAATGTGGACGAGTCGTCACAAACAGCAGCAGCTGCTGCTGGTACAATAATGGTGACACTAAGACACAGAATCCAAGACGCGAGCGAATCATCTATGTGCACTTACTCACGGTGTTCAGCATCGTGAGGGGAAAAGAGGAGTTATAAGGCAATGATGATTGGAGCATTAATCGAACGAGCCAATCACAATGGCCGGGTAACGCCCTATTTCTCTTCACTATGATGCACACCCCTTGAGCTATCTCTGGTAGAACGGGCTCGTGTGTCTCGAGCGAGTTATACTCTGTCCCAAATGCAATGATAGTTGTGTATTTGTGTCTACAGTCTGCTTTTCTCTTTGCCCTCTCCAATTCCTGCGCTCTTTCCAGCGCCTTTCTTACCTTTGGTGTTTGTCCAACTATATTCCTACTTGAGATAGATTATACACCAAGCAATCTTACGAAGTATTAGCGCAGTCACAGCTGAAATTCAGAGAAAATGATCTCATTTGAGTTATGAACACTCACTCTCTATAAATAGTATAATTCACGCCTGTCCAATTTACGGACATTCTCATCCAGTGTTCCTGGCTATTGAAAGCGGTGATTCCACTGGCGAAGTCCTCTAGTGTGCAGTTGTATGTCTGAAATGTGTTTAAATGCTGCAATGAGAGAGTTGAAGAGAGTCGTTGATGGGAAGAAGTGAAACCTACTAGATTACGGATAAATTTCCCAATGCCTTCGGACAAAGGAAGCCGGATCTCTTCTGGAAGAGCATAAAGAGCATATATTCCCCATTCTCCTTCGCAACGCGCCTTTTGTCCACCGTCTGCCGAGGAAATAGTTGATTGCAGAAGAATGAAAGCCTATGGGAATAACTCTATAATAAGTGAGTACTGGAGCTATTTAGGCCTGGGCACACTCACCAAAAGAGCGGAGACAGCGAAACGAAACATTTGAGTAGTCATGAGCAGCACACTTCGGATGCTCCTTATATGTGGTCGGTAGATTTGTGATGTAAACATAAAATCCAAAAATATCCAGACGATACGACTCCATTGGGCGCGACCTACGGATGTTCTCTGATATCGTTATTAGTTTTGAGATAATAGAAGTGCAAGCTTAGCCAATGGAAACTTTCGGATGTTGCAAGTTCTGAGCAAAACTTGCAACATCCGAGAGCAACGAACACTTCTCGAGCGGTGTTATCAAATCTCAATACTGCTCGTGCAAATGCAAGCTCGATCTTTTAGCATTTGTTATTAGCTCTTGAATACTACCTGTACAGTTGCAAGCACGTCCTCTTAGTACATGTTCATTGATCATATCCGTACAGTGCAACTTGAAGGCAGGAGCTCGATTCGTTTTCCATGCCGACGACATCAGCAGATTCTTGACCTCCCCGCCACGCTGATTCCAATAATGTACAATAAAAGCCACGGAAGTGACGAAAACCCTGTTTTTGATAGGGTGAAAGTACCCGCTCCTTGGAGCAGAGGCGGGATTCGCTCCAAGCCGTGCTGGCTGCCCGCCATAGCAGAAAGGTCGGGTGCACACCAGGGGTGGTATGCACGAAAGTTCCGGAATGGCCGATAGGTACCCGGCAGCTTCCTGGAATTCGAACGCGATATCGTGACCGGTCTGTTTACATCTGCGATGTTCCGGGATTCATTCCGACCGGGTTCCTGTGGGCTTCCGGCCATTCCATCCGGAAGCTCCACAGGTACCGGCCAGCTTCCTGAGAGCTTCCCGAGACACCGCTCACGAATTTTCGGTAGCTAGGAAGTACCGGGCCGGGAACCAGCTTCCGGATAAGGTTCCTGAGAGCTTCCGATCGTACCAGCACTAAGATGAGCTGGTACGGAGTACCCGGAGATCCTCCTTTCCCTTCGTTTGACCTTATTTTTGCTTTATGGGTGCGTCGGCGCTCAGATTGGCGATATCGGCCTGGGACGGGTCCAACATGGCGCAGTGGGTGCGCCGGCGCTCAAATTCGCAAAATCAGCATGGGACGGGTCCAGTGTGGCGTAGATGGTGCGCCGGCGCTCAGATTGGCGATATTGGCCTGGGACAGGTCCAACATGGCGCAGGCGGGTGCGCCGGTGCGGTATATAATATTCTGCCCGTATAATACTCTGCCCTACAGAATATTACACGCGTAAAGTTCTGCCCGGCACGTGAAACTCCCACCGTCGAAGCACCACGCATGGGAAACTCCACCTAATGACCGCCGTCCGTCAATTTAAGTACGCAACTGAGTTGCACAACCCAAAAAAAAAGAAACGAAAAATATTCAAATCAGCTTCATCCTTTTGGGAAAAAATAGAAAAATAGCATAACTGGCGACGAAAATTCAGATTAAGTAGAGGAAAATGATGAAGAATTTAACTAAATTAGGATAAAGGATAAAGTGGTCGGCGTTGATCAATCCCGTCACGAGGGATGCGCCACGCATTCGACTTCATCTGAGCATCGTAGAGGCGTTGAATGCGTATGTGCCCTGTACAGTGACTTGCGGGAGCATCCCATGAACCAAGTCAGTGCTTCATCCTCCCAGACTCCTCTGGTACCAATTTTCGGACCTCGGAGGGATGGACGGCTTGGTCGGCCGCGGGCGCAATCGAACCGTCGACCGTGTGCGTGCGCAGCGAGCCTCTCACCACTGCGCCACACGCGCCCCAATTTATTAATTATTAATTAATTTACTAATTTGTTAATTATTAATTAATTAAAATTTAACTAAATTAAATAATAAACTAAATTAATAAACTATGTAATTTAACTTAAACTAACTAAATAACTTTGAAAAGAATCTTTCAATTCGTATTATGTACGGTTGGGACTTGGCAAAAGAACACTGTCTCGGATTCCTCCACTGATACTTTGAGCACTGAATTTAGCTCTCTGTTTTCGCGAAAACTGCGACAGAGGATTACTTGGTGGTTTTTGCTCTAAAGAAGAACAACAATAGAAGAAGAACAACCTAAGAGATGCTCAATTTTGAAAAAATCTACCACTCTACTCAAGGACTTTGCCACTGTGTTAAAAAATATGTTGGCAGCACCGTATGCAACATAACCAGTAGCATTGCCATTAATTGTTTGCCGAAGTTCCCAGGAAAAATTTCTGTGGAATTTTTGGTCAAAGACTTTGTTGCCACCCTGTAAAATAGTATCCTTTCTGTCAGCATATATTTCAACGGTGTTGACCGTGAAGATTACAAGAACTACTTTGCAACCTGCAATGAATCTAGAAAGATTAATGGAAAGAATTGTTATTAGGTTACTCCATGAGACATTTTCCTTTTTTTCAGAACAGAATTACACATTGATGTCCATGCACATGATCAAATCGGATTGTCTAAACTATGCAAGAGGAATTAGCACGTGACAATTCTTCTCTTAGCAGAAGCGCTTTTCCGAACTAACTGATTTGATTAGAACTGATTTTTTTTACCGATTACAACTTTTTGGCCAATACTGTGAAAGAAACATATTATCAAATAATCCGTTTGTATTAGTATATTGGTAATCAAATATGAAACGCAATAACTTGGGATTTTAAAAAAAATCCCCCGGCAAATCAAGTAAGATCACGGAATTTATGCATTAGTGGAAATGACGTTTGAAACTGAAAATCGCCTTGATCGCTCTGCATGGAGAGCCTCAGCAAGTAAATGCTTGCGTCTGACGCGCGGCTAACGCACGCATCTAGCGTAGGTTGCCCTAAATCCAGATTCTTCTAGCTTTGTTCAGTTCCTCATCTTCTTGTTCGACGACCGCACCTAGCTTACTACATGTTTTGAATCACGAGTCAAAATGAAATAATATCACGTTCATCCATCGAAAACACGCGTAGTAAACAACAGTAAGGTACCGATCAGTCAAGCAGGAAGGTTCCTGCTGGAAGGCTTTGCCGCGGGAACCTCCTGGAGCGGAATTTCCGTTCCGGTTCTTCGCGCGGAAGCCTTCCTGAGCCGGAACTTTCGTGCATACCACCCCAGGGATGAGCGGATTATCCGTATCCGGTTGTCCGTTTAACCGTTATCCGGGTGTTTTTCCTTATTCGTTATCCGCATCGTTATCCGGGCATTTGACACCGGATAACGGTGCGGATAAGGCACAAATGGGCAGATTCAACTGCGCGTGATCTTCTGCATAGACGGTGGGGGAGAAGTCATCCACAGAACATTTTGTGCAGTTCTATCTTAGTTCAAGTCAAACGTTTTCTTTCCGAACTATTTCTAAAAGCTTCGATCCTTCGATATCTGTGTCCTTTAATTAATCAAGTCTAATGGCTAGACTGAACGTGTGAGTCAAATGTGACTCCACGTATTCCGATTGGAAGTTTTTACCAAAGCAAAAGCGTTCTCTTGTGTTAGACTTTGTTTTCAAGGGAACAGAAGGATACAGGATACCCTTTTTAACGAAGCGCCGTAAGTCCCGAAACGCCAGACATGGGGCACTCCTATTCCTTCACAACGCGGTGGCACTCGTAGACAATGGCAAGCGTGATATTACAGTAGGTTTCATACCATTCATGGCTTTTGAAGCTAGTATGAGGAGCAGACTAACCCGACAAAGCCATCTACTGGAAAAGAAATTGGCCAAAGATAATCGCAGAAAATCACTGTCATCCACCGAGCGCGGCGAATGTGCGGGTTCAGGACACTCTGGTTCGGGATTTTTTTCCCGAGTTCCGCTGGCTCAAAGGTATAAAGGCACACCGACTCGGTCAGAGGGTCGGTCGAGAAGCGACCTTTCTCTGGAAATTCTCGAAAAATTATTCTTTATGCTGTCTCTAAAGATATTATTCGCTACAAAAATTCTTTCCTAACAATTTGCTAAAAAATCCTCCCCGAAGATGATATGTCTTGTAAGCAAGACAGTGTTTCTGTTTTGAAAGGTACAGCTGTTTCTATGAGAGGTAGAAGAACTTGTATTAACTTTCTTTCACAAAATTCTCGTCCTAATCACGTTTCGCTACGATGACAGTTATTAGGAGGTGCTTCACTGGATGCTTATCCGTTATCCGTTATCCGGTATCCGTTATCCGGTCATTTTTAGCCTATCCGTTATCCGCACCGTTATCCGGGTAATGAAAAATCCCGTATCCGCTCATCCCTGGTGCACACGTCTTGACCTGTCCGATCGATAAGATCAAATATGATACACGTCTTTGCACGTAAATTTGCTCCAGCAAACTGATACAAACCCCGTCACGAGAGGCGGGTTTAGTGGCCATTTTGGGACATTTCAAGTAGAATGCCGGAATCAGCGCAGAGGTTCGGAATGTGTTAATATGTAGTTCGGACACATACATAATGAGGTGGGCTCTTGCCTTTAAATCTTGATAATAAAACAATTAACTATTCAACAACAGCAGTGACTTGCCTACAGAAAACTGAGAAACTGACGAGAGATTTAATTTTCTGAAAATTTCTCCTCATAACTCGGTTAGTTCCGCTCCATATCCGAGTATTTTGTATACTTATCAAACATTTAGAACGAGATCTGCAGGAAGATATGATTTTTTAAGAACTCCATTAGAAAGCAGTTACTATGCAATCCAGCTTGGGTGTACACTAAGTGTTTGAAAAATGACCCAAGACGTACAGTGGGCGTCGATGGCAGTGACCCGTCTGCGGCCTCGAAAAGCTGTAGCGCGACCGCGCCGCTCACGCTAGAATCGTCAACGCAGTGGCGTGTCTGGGTTTTCTTGATAGTTGTTCATCACATTTGATGATAACTGATGAGAAAACTAGCTGACTATCGAGAAAACCCCATAATTTGATGCCCCGGAGAGGATTGTCGCTCGAGCGGCGCGATCGCGCCGCGTTCCTTTCGAGGCTGCAGACGGGTCACCACCATTGACGCCCACTGTATGTGAACTAAGAATTGTACTCCTAGTAAAAGTGCCAGTGTATTGGCAAATGACTGCAAGCTCAGCCTATCTGAGCATATAATTTTCCATTTGAACGCATACAGTGAACTCCAAACGGCCGTAGACAAGGGGCGGGACCACGGCACGGGCACTCTGGTTGTCTGCTGCAGTTAGGCAGCGGGCCTGCTGGGCAGAGACACGGAGGAAAGCCGATACGTCGTGATCGCACGCTGCCTTGAGAGGTGCAGTATACATGTGACCGAATCGAATATATTCGGCGGGATTTTCGAATATTCGAATATTCGAATAATTCAATCATTCGTTTTTTCAAAAAATGAGCATATTCGAATTATTCATTCATTCGGTATTTTTAAAAAATGGGTTATTCGAACTATTCATTCATTCGAGTTGTTCATAATGAGAGTTATTCGAATAATTCGTTTATTCGGGTGCGTAGAAAAACCAAAATTCGAATAATTCGTTCATTCGACCGTCCAAAAGTGGCAAATTCGAAATATTCGTTCATTCATTTTGGAAACACTTGACATCCGAATCATGATGGTGTGATGGATATTAGAGAGAGTCATAAACATCCAGTAACAAGGTCATGCCTCAAAGACTCGTTGGGACCCCCGACAATTCCCGCAAATCGCCTAATGAGATCCTGATATGTCCCGAGGCCGACCTTTGTAGGTGCAAGTAACGAAGGTTGATAATGGCGCCCAGGAACGCATATTAGAGAAGATATAAATACAGAGATACATAAATACAGAAGAACAGTCCACTTCTTAAGATGAGGAAGAGGAGATACTTTAGATGATCTTGTTCCCTTTGAGGCTGTGCTGGAGCTTCAACATGTAGATTAAATATAATTTTAGGGTATATATTTCTATTAATATTTGTTCTGAAATTGGTCAGGGTTGGCAATTGATGTAACGATTTATGGATGCATTTTTGCACCAATTGTTTGTGATGTTTACAGATAATAAAGGATGAGTGACACTCTGGAAGCTATAGTATTAAAATGGCATTGGAACGAATATTCGATTCGAATTATTCATTCATTCGGTGAATTCAAAAAGTCGGTTATTCGAATAATTCATTCATTCGGGTGGCCGAGGAAGTCCTACATTCGAATAATTCGTTCATTCGCACATTTTGAAGAACACCTTATTCGAATTATTCAAATGTTCGAATATTTCAAGAAGCCTGACATTCGAATTATTCAGAATTCGAATATTTCAAATTTTACGTTTTTCCAGCTATTCGAATATTCGAATATTTTAAAAATCGTCGAATATTCCAATGTATAAGGTGCAGCAGACAACCAGAGTGCCCGTAGCGCGGTCCTGCCCCTTGTTTGCGGCCGTTTGGAGTTCACTGTAAGCTTCCAGCCATTCCTCACACCTGGGCCTGTATCCACTTCACCTTATCCATTCGGATAAATGGACTCTAGCGGATATGTTACACTGGTTTCGGGAATCTGCTATCCAATAAAAAACATATCCGTGGATATGCAAGTGCTCTCGTTTAAGTGCAGAATATATTTATCCGGTCGATTTCCACACGATGACGATCCATGATCTACTCCTTCTTCATTTTGTGTTGACTCTCACCGAGACGCCGCACTTGCGCCCAGAAATAATCACGTAGATGGATGAGTTATATTGGATAGCAAAGTGGATAAAAAAGAATGGGAATGGATATATACCCGCTATGTTTTCCCTCCCACGGTCAAATATATTGGATACGGCTCCAGAAATACAGGAAGCTCGCTCATGTTCTTCTTTGTAACTTCAACAGCACGAAGCAGCTACGGAACGTGAAGAGAGCCCAGACGGTGAGAGACACGCCCTGCCCCGCCCCTTTTGCGCCTTCTTTGCGCCTTAGTAGACGATGAACAACAGAAAATCATAAAAAGCTATAGGAAATATCGTAGTCTACGTGAGTTGAACTGTTCAGGGGTGATGGAACATGGACGAGTTAATCATGTAAAAACTGTTAAAAACCTGTTAAGACTAGTAAATACAAGTACAATGAGGAAAAATCGATTTTTTGTGAAGCAGTCGTTGAATCACGCATTTCTGCTCATTTGTTATTCATTTTCGCTCATTAGTTCCCGCACTGGTCACAAGGTCGCAATTTTGATTTTTTTTATTGATTTTTGAGGTTAGTTATTGATCGAATATGGTAATGATCTACTGCTCTCTTCTTTCACCTCTCTATTGTTTGTCATCAAGTGGCATTAATGAAGTAATAAATGATGAAACTGTTCTCGCTGATCTTATACGGGGACAGTGTCGGTCAACCACTCTTGTACCACAGAATACCTCCCTTCCGATCTGCCGCGCCGCATCACCTACGCGACGCGGCAGACCAGCTGGGCGCTTTTTGTGCCGGGCGATGTCCTCCAGGGCTTTCCTGCTGTGTTTGCCTTCATACTGAGATGCTTTGGTGAAAACATTGCCGAAACAATACCAAAATACCAAAATCAATACCGACAGCACCCAACAATCGCAGCACCAGCTAGTCTACCGCATCGCGTAGGGGATGCCGCGCGGCAGGCCAAGATGGACTGTATCGTTTTATGCGAGAATGATTGACAGGTGCTCTACGCTCAGTGATTTATTTACCTATTTATTTATTGTATGAAAACATGCGCCACAGGAAAAAAAACCAAACAGCCTCTCTCCCAATTTAAACCAGTACAATAGAAAGTAATATGAAAGGGTAAGGAGCAAGACTACAAAATATCTATAGATGGATGCAATTTTCTCGTCAATGGGTCCAATTTGCTGAAATTGACGCTAGAATTAGAGCTATCACTGTATGTCTGTAAATGCACAAAATATAAATTGTTGTTCGAGGCAATGATTCCGCGACGTCCATAAATTTTCAGGAGCTGCGTCTCCCACAGAACACCGTGAACAATGCTTCATCTTTGCCAGTATACCAAAGTTGTCACATTTTTATTGGTGTTCAACCTTGTTATAATGATCGCTTACATATCCCATCGCAGTAAAATCGACACTCCACGTAAGTCCAATCGATTATCGATTGATTCGTTCTGTAGATGTCACCCCTCTGGCAAATTAACGTTTATTCAGGATATGCGCCAGGAAAACGCGCGCGTCCTCATCCTAGACATGGTCCAAGAATGTGGCGTCTACCACCTACTGCACGCTTGCTTACTTCTACGGAGGATGCGGTACGGAAGACTGATTTCAGCGGTTCTCCAATGGCTCCTTGGTGGGAGACCGATCTCAGTGCTCCTACGAAGGCTACTGAACGGAAGACAGATCCCAGCACTTCTGGGAATAGTCCTGAAGCGAAGAATGATCTCAGCGCTTCCACGAAGATTCCTGAACTAAGTTCATACTCCAGCACTTCTGCGAATGATCCTGAACGGAAGAGTGATACCAGCGCTTTCATGAAGACACCTGAACTGATGTCTGATTCAAGTACTTCTGCGAAGGCTCCTGAACGGAAGAGCGATGATTTTGCAATATTGGACACCTGTCCGTTGAAAGTCATTGATCCGTTGTCTCCAGAACTGAAGCAGTTCCATACACCGGGTTTCAATCCCAAACAAGTGAGTGATATTATATGTTAGAGTTAGACCAGTTGTAAGTAGCTCTTGCAACAAAAACAGCAACAACAACAGTATTAGAAACAACGAAAACACCACTATGAACAACAACACCAGCAGCAATAGTAATAGTAATAGTAGTAATAATAATAGCAATAAAAGTAATAGTATATATACTATACATAAGCACGCTGAACACGAATATATTAGGGTGTTAAGTTGGAAATGCGCGCTGAAGTTTCGACGTTTTTATGAATGTGTTGCCAAACGTTTTTCGCCAAACTTTTAATACCGCCTGAAAGAGCAATTCATGTAGAATTTTTTCATGTACAAGTTGTCGAGTATTCCTTCATTCTTTGTTTTTTAAAGGAATTTATAAGAAGACTGACCAAAATTTTAAAATTTCTGTTCCCTAATTTTATGCTGTTAAAGAGCGTAAAACTGCAGCGGAGCACCACTACAGATCATACATAGAATTAAGATAATTTTTGGTGTATTAATTGACTAAATCCATGCGACAATAGATTACTCGAAAATGGCCTCGAATTCGGATAACTGAACCGAAATTCTGACTGAAAATCATTTCCTCGACTGCTCTGTTCTTCAGATCTGGAGTCGGGAACCACACTTGGGACCGCCTAATAGCCCAGACCTTGCGCTTTCAGGCGACCACTTGTTTGCTTCGTTCAAGCCTTAAATAAATGAGAAAAATTCCAAAACTGCGGCGAAACCAAAATTTGGGTGACCCGCTAGTTTAGGTCACTGCGCCGCGATAACTCAGAGGAGAGCGCTCAATCTTTGTGTGGAAGATGTAGAAGGTTCAGCAATACTAATTCTGCATTGAACTTGGACTGAGGTGTTGTAGCTTTGTTTTTAAAAGATAATTTGTCCGATGCAAAAACGCGCATTTCCAACTTAACACCCTAATAACAGCCATTTTGGATGGCAGTATCAATTTATCGATTTTTTTCTGTTTTTTTTTCATTTTTGTTTGGGAATCATTACGGGCGGGTCTAATGGGGTTTTCTAATGCATTGAACGCGGATATGACAAACATTGTGAGTGACAGTACCGATTTAACGATTTAATTGATTTTCTTCAAGACGGGTAAAGGTTGGCTCACTAGGGTTCTCAAACCCGCTGATGAAATATTCGAGGGTAATAAAACACCAGAACGGAGCAGGATTTGCCAAGCTTAGAACAATACAGCAACAGCCACAACAGCAACGACAACAAAATCAGCAGAACGAACAACAGGAACAGCAAGAAGAAAATGAGCTCCACCTTTTCAACAACATGGTATTACCACCACTAGCAACTATACTAGGAGCAGCAACACAGCAACAGCATCAACAACAACAGAGAAGTCAGCAGCAACAACAACAGTAACAACAAAATCAGCAGCAAAAACAGCAAGAACAGCATAACTTTCACAAGGAATAACATCAGCAGTAACAGTATATCAGCAACAACGGCATCAACAACAACATCAGCTACAGTAAAAATCAGCAGCAACATCATCACCTACGAAAACCATATCAACAACTAAGCAGGAACAACAACAACAACAAAGCCGCAGCAGCGGAGACAGCAACAACAACAACAACAACAACAACAACAACAACAACAGTAGCAGGAACAACAGCAACTGCAGCAATATCAACAAGGACAGCAATAACAGCAACACAAAAGACGACAACATCTTTATGAGTAACAACAGCAGCAAGGGAAGCAAAAAAAAGCATTAGTAGCAACAACAGCGCAACAACTGCAGCACCACAAGTAGCAACAACAACAGTAACAACAAAATTAGCAGCAACAGCAGCAAGAACGACAAGAACAACACAAATTCCACTTCCAACAACAATATCGGCAACAGTACTAGCTGTAGAGTATGTAGCTAAAACGTACCGGCAACAAGAGCATCAACAACAACATTAGTAACAAGTCAAAAAATCGGCAGCAACACTATCACTTATCGAGATCACATCAGTAACACAACAACAACAGAAAAAAACAACAACAACCGCAGCAGCGGCATTAGCAATAGCAACAGCGACAACAACTACTACGACAACAGGAACAACAACAATGGCATCAGTAACAACAACGGCGACAGCAACAACAACAACAAAGACAACAACAGCAGCAGCAGCAACAACAACAACAAGGGCAATACCCAATTCCAGCAACAGGTAGGAGTTCGTGGTTTTTCCGGAAAATCGCATAACGTTTCCGGTGTAGCTGCCATAACTGTTGTTGTTGTTGTTGTTGTTCTTATAGCTATGTATTATTCTATTGTTTTTCCTTTCAGAACTGCACAATTTACAAACCTTTGACAAAACTGGAAAATGGAACTGTTGTGGCACTAGATGACAATAGAAAGTGCCAGGCGAGGTAGTATATTTTATCAAATTGTGCAGATACAGTAATCTACAGTACACGCTGACGGAGTCATTGCAGATGCTTACTGTATAAGTCGGAAAGTAGCTTCGATAGCGGACCATATGTTCAACTACCCTCAGACAAGATATTCGACTGTGATGTCGTCGAAACGAAATGTGATAACGAGTATTACATGCACCTGCAAATCCACGAATCCGAGTCAGTTTGTCGGTCCTGTGGCGAATAATCGACTTGAAGATATTATTGATGTTCTAGTGTTAAAGATGAAGACATCAAGCCATTGCCAAATGTGTACCTTTTGATTCTGGATTCTATCTCGAATTTTATGGCTAAGAGGTAATTCGTATTCCTGTGTAGAACATGTTTATTGATTGATTGTCAATTTATTCCACGCAATTGAGGTCACTGCCAAAAACGTTGGCCTTTCTAAAAGATGAGATGGATGCTGTACAAATGGAATTCCTCAACAAAGTTGCTGATAATAGCCGTCCTAATGGTTTTCCAATGGTGTTCGGTACTTGCTATTGTGCAGATGAAGGTATTGATTTCCCAGATTATCGATTTTTTTCAGGGAAGTCTATCGAAAAGGTCAGTCGAGTCAACAGGCCGGCAGAGCCGCCAGACTGGAACAACGACGAAGTCTGCTACAAGTATATGGATGAATATCCATACTACTTGGAAGAGTACAAGAAAAAAGGCTACAAGGTGAATTTCTTGAAAAAGACGTATTTAGGCCAAAAACGCGGACGGGCTATGATTGGTCGATCTGTTGACCAATCAGAGCATCGCAACTTCATTTTAGGTTGTTGGCTTTCCAGATTTGATCCTTTTGGCGCGGGTTAACACCAGACTTAACCCTGCTTCCTTTGCTTATTTCTTTTGAGAACCGTGCCGCACAACAGCAGGACGGCCGCCCACTTTGAGGGGCGGTCCGCAACGCCGTTTGCAGCATGCTTTTCGCTTTGTTATGTTAACAGTTGCAGACAATGATAGCTCAAGACCTGTCCATGGGTATACTTTTCTACCAGATGTGCCATGGCTTAAAAAGACGAGAAGCTGATCACCTATACAGATATGTTCCTCATCCTCACATTTTTTAAATTTTCTTTTCCTCTCTATTTCATCACCAATTTCCAGACCATTCGATATCAATCTCTACGACAGTCGGTTCGCCGTAAATCTTGCCGGAAATACTTGTGGCGAATCTCATTTACACATGCTGGATTACTACGAGAAGTTCATGAATTCATATCCAGGTCGGGGCTTGGAACAGTGCCAAGACAGTTCCTATAGCGTACCGAAATTGTTTCCATTTTTGCAGGTGTACCAAAAATCGCTCAGGTTTGGCCGACGCAATTAGCTCACGATGATGTGAGCACACTCTATCATGCTGATGATCATTTTCTGGAGTTCTTGAAAAGAAATCAGGAAAACCTGGACAACTCATTCTTCTTCTTTCTCGCGGATCATGGACCACGTTCGGGTGGGGTGAGTTGACACCAATTTTTCCATAACAATGAGCAGAGTAATAGAATTTTTGTCGACCAATCAGAGAACGGATAGATCTCGCCTCTTGATCTGAAATTATGATAACAAGAGGTCAAAGAAGTACTACCAGTATACTTTATTTATTTTAATTTCATGCTGCATATGTATTTTTTTATATTTTATTCATTTATTTTTCAAAAAGCATATCTGATGTGGATTTTTACCGAAACATTATGGATGTTTTTGTTGATGGAATAAACAAAGCACGACCTCCGGAATCAGTCATTGGGAACATGGATAGGCCCCGCCTCCTTCACAGACGATGCCTTCAGGATATTTTCTCCGACAATAATAAAGGATAAAGTGGTCGGCGTTGATCAATCCCGTCACGAGGGATGCGCCACGCATTCGACTTCATCTGAGTATCGTAGAGGCGTTGAATGCGTATGTCCCCTGTGCAATGACTTGCGGGGGGCATCCGATGAACCAAGTCAGTGCTTCATCCTCCCAGACTCCTCTGGTACCAATTTACCGCCCCCGGAGGGATGGACGGCTTGGTTGGCCGTGGGCGCGCGATCGAATCATCGACCGTGTGCGTGCGCAGCGAGCCTCTTACCACTGCGCCACACGCGCCCCACGTCTCCGACAATAAAAAGGAATTATTTGAGATGATGATGGAATAGGTCACGAGTCCCAACAGGGAAAAACTCTGCCCGGCACAATCTAGTTTTTTTTAAAAATATTTCTGAAGAAAGAATAGATTTTGTTCTGCAGTATTTCCTTTCTTTCAGAAAATTATCTAGTACTATTTCTCTCCCTCAAATCGAAAACTTTGACGTAATTGTGCGAACAAGGCGTGAGGATTGGAGCATCTTGAAACTGACCAATTATAGAAGAGATAAGCTCCGCCCCCTTCCCACCTAATGTCCACTAATAAATTCTCGTCTATTTCAGATTGAAAAAGAGCGCCTGGGTCGATATGAGAATCGCAACCCGTTCCTCGTTGTTTCATTGCCAAAACATTTACGGAAGACCGCCGTTCAAAAACGATTACAGGAGAAATCCTTACAACTGATGACTCATTTTGATCTGCACGCAACTTTTATGGACATTTTGCATGTAAGTAGTTCTTTATCCAGAAAGTCTTCCGAGTACGCAATTGCAGAATTTCAAAATACAATTCTTAGTTCCAATCCGAGTCAAACTTCACCGAGATCTCCTATCGTAGTATGTTACCGCACAGCAAGGGGTCATCTCTGTTGAGAAAATGGAAGGGACCGAGGAATTGTAACAGTTTGCCGATTCCATGGGATTACTGCCTTTGCCAATACAAGAAAGAGAACGTGAAGTAAGCGAAAAATCGATATTTGTAGGCGCTATAAGTTTTTCGAACTATCCAGACTTCGCCTTTCAGGAATAAGATGTTGATGAAGAAACTTGGTACGTTCATAGCCGAAAAATTGAATGAATTTCTGGAAAAAGAAGGATTTGCATCCAAATGTATCAAACAGCAGTATGATGAGGTGAGTAGCAGACAGTCAGACACTCGTTTTTCTGCGTCTCTCACTAATTTTCGCTTTTGAAGACCCTGGACGCACAGAAGATGCAACTTGGGGAGAACACACTCTATTCGATGTTCGTGAAGTTGAAACCGTCAGAAGGCAAGTTCTCGGTGGGTTCGCTTTCCAGGAATGAGCGAATATTATTCTCCTGGCTTTTTGCCATGGATTTTTATGTGTTTTTTTTCTGGAAAACACCTATCCTAAGGTTATTCCAGGCAGAAGTCCTGAAAACACCGTCAGGCCTCAAGCTTGTCTCACATTTCACCAGATGGGGATGGTATGGTAAACAAGGCGATTGCGTACTGGACCCGCCACGCCCACTTTGTCATTGTAGGACATAGTTAGGAATTAAGTATGGATGTAATTTGCTTGTAAATGTTCTAAGAAAAGCGTTAAGACGTGAGATTATTCTCTATGTAATTTTTAGTTATTTTGCGGGGGTGCTAATCGATAAATGGGCGGGTCCAGAGAAATTTATTTGTTTAGAACTTAATGGATTTTAAATTTTTGTTGTGGTTTTGCATAAAATGTTCCTAATTTGAATTCAATACATTTGTTGTGCATACCATAATTGCTTCCCCGATGGTGCACATTTCTATGGATCCTGGAAAAAATGGGAGGCTGCGATTGGTCGGGAAATTTCTGACCGGGCTGTGATTGGCCAGAAGATGTCTGACCAATCACAGCATTCCATTTTTAATGAAAATACTTTTGATTCGATCAGAATCATCATAAAACATGTAGTAATTTTTAAATGTCCTAGACGCTAATCTTAATTGCAATATTGCTGCGCTATTAGCGCCAAAACTGCTCACCGAGGGCAAACGGTAAGTGCTGGAGGGGAAAATCCAAACAAAATGACATTATACTATCTAGTCATAGCGTTTGACGCAAGAACATGTGGTGATGCCGCGAATACTTGTCACCCCTATGGAGCAGAGGGGCGTGGCTAAACTGCAACTCCTTTTCCGGCAAAGAGGAGCTTTAGTATGTAATTTCAGCACATCCGAAACTACGTCACTGCTTAGAAGTAATAAATTTTCATCTATTTACTGCATCACTGCTCTTGAACATACATATTAATGTCATGGAAACTCTGACACCCAGAACCTACGATCGGTGGACGAGTTTTCACGCAACCATTGGGTAAGAACTTGCCCAACTTGGATGCTTTTCCCAGTAGGGAGTTCTAGCCCGTGTGCTCTCTTCGGGACTGATAGCATGAAATGCAGGTTGTTCTGGTAAACAGCCAGGATTTATCCAGAATTAATAGCATCTATGGAATGACGATCCACGATGGGCGTGGCCTGTTGCGAACCGAGAGGACACAGCATATTTGGCGTGGTTAAAGCTGTGATTATGTAAAAAGCAGTAAATTTAGCTTCAATCAGTGTTTCGCCGCATTATTTTGTAGTTCATCTTGTCGCAACATCCAGGCCACGCCCACGGGAGAGCCACGCCCACGTACTAGCAACGCCCATATCTCGGAAAAATGCTTAGGTGACCACGACGTTTTCTGACTTTGAAAGATTTCCAAGCTGTCATGCATTCATATGTAGCGCCTGGATTTCTCCCTTGTTGTCAGACTGGATCCAGCCAGGCCACGCCCCCTTCCTCACTTATTGTTAGCTGAGGCCCCCTCTCTACATAGTCTTCCATTGGCTGTTATGAGATGTTGAAGATGTCTGAGGAGCAGTGCTCGTCACGCTCATATGTTCAATAATTATGCACCAGAGCGGAAATTACATGCTCATGTCGCCAACACAATGGCTGCAACAGAGATCGGTTCAGCCATAGGAGCTCTTTCCAGAGTTCCGATGCACTAGACAGTGGTGACGTCACGAAAACCACCTCCTGGCACAGTGCCAAGGTGAATCTGCACGATCTCTGCTTCTCTGTCTCTGCCCACACTCCACTTCGCCAATCGGCTTGCTGGATCCAATTGGCTGCATCAAATTTGCGTTCTTCCACCACACTCCACCGGATGCCATCCAATCTGCTCTGCGTCTCTGTCGCAGCCGATCACTTCATCCTGGTGTCCGCTCTGGCCTCTCTGGGCTCTGACCATTCAGCCTTTGCCGAGCCGAGTCGTTTCGCTACATCGTTCGATGGCCAATTTTGTTGCGCTGTTGGGCGATTACGTCGTCAGTTGTTGGATTCTTCGATTTCGATGGAAATCGATTTATTGATTAGAATCATCCATCTAGTTCTCAGCCTGAACAGGGACCTCCCCTGGGCTTCCTGGTTGCTTCATTCCAGTCAATTTTCGCCATGGTTCTGTACTATTTCTTTGCAGTAGAGTTCTTAGGACGAGGCATAATTAAAGTGCTGGAGACGCAGAGAAACATACACCGCAACAAAGGATTCAATCCTGACTGACTTCGCGGTGTTATTTATGCATCAGTTGGCGCTGGCTGTCGACTATCGGCCCATATATCTTGGGATGTGCGTATATACACACACATAGGCATAAATTCAAGCAGTCTGAGCCAACCACTGTACGATTTGTGGGCGGAGCCAAGGTGGATCCACCTCCCCGGCCGTCTTATCTCACCATTGTTATGTTTTTAACGTTCTCACGTCCAACACATAAACACTTCTCAAACAAAGATGTATTTCTTAGCGCTTTATATTACGAATAGTTTTGGCGAGTTGCCAGCTTTTGCCACTCAGATCAATACGTATAGATTGTACAGAGAGCTTTTGTCGATCAAAAGTCAGCAGTTTCAGCATCGTTGACGAGGCAGCCCGTCAAGGCTGCAACACGACCGACTGTCACGCAATCGGCTCTTTTTGCATTCATTCATATGAATAGGCAGTCATCGCGCTATATCGATCATTTTTTTCTATTTTTATTTCATCCATAATCCACTAGATCTTGCTTAGTATGGGCGAATCCCGTGTTGTTCCCTATTTTTGTTACAAAAAGTACAGTCCTTCAGATAGACGGATTCCGTGGCTGCAGAATCGTGGCGGGACCCAAATGTGAGATGCGCTAAGAGCATGTTCCAAGTGAGAGAGTCGAGTAGGTCCCGCAACGATTCTGCATGTAGGTCTCACAGCGATTCTGCTACGAAACGGTACTGGCAGTCCGTCTATCTTTTCGACAAGGACCATACCTAAAAGTAGAAACAAATCCATGGAAGCTTTTCTGGGATTGTAGGGCTGAAAAACGTGTTCTGTGAGTTTGTAGTGTGGCCACGCCCATTTGCTACACACTGGTCTTTCCGAATTTTCCTATCATGTGGGACATTACGACCAAATTAACACTGCTTTCCCAGCCATTCGCAAATACCTGGTAGCCTGACCGAGCTTCGTGATTGGCTGATAGCATAAATTGACCAATAGTAGAGCTGGGCGGCCACGCCCTCTCCAGTTACAACGCTCCGCGCCCCGAGTTTCACTGGTGCTGCTGAGCTCTGCGAATAGTCAATCCACCGAATTGACCAATCGTAGGGCTGGTCCGCGCCGCCAGGGTTCAGGTATAACGTCCTACCCAGGTTTCCCTTAGAGGGTATTTATGGTTGACGCGCGTCAAATTTGACGCGTCGGCCTTTAATTTCTCGAATTTTTCGCGTTGTCTCGATGCGGCGGAAATGGAAACGCGTTTTGTTCGCGCGGCTGTCGCGACGACAAAACCAGGAGCATTCGCGCCTCACTAGGAATTCTCTTCTCCTCCCTCTTTTGCATTGTGTATCGTCGCGTTAAATTTGACGCGCGTCAACCATAAATACCCTCTTAGTGTCATCTAAGACGTGCGGAAAACTCGTCCAAGGGAGGGAGAGTCGCTCAAAATGTGAGATTTAGCGCGCATACATACAGGTTGACCACTTGTCCCGGGGAAATGTTCTAGCGCAGATCAAATTCTGCTCGGAAATGCGGATTTTTGAGTAGGGGTGGGATGAATAAATTTTTGGGACGAGTTGTATTGCTTTATTTTGGTGAAAATCACGTTGCAACATATAAGGACAACTGTCACGCGTTCTTACGCTCGTTTTCCAACATCGTTTTTCATCCAGTTTGTTATTTGGACATTGAAATGCCGGTTGAAACTAGTCCATTAGATGTCGTACTGCTAAACCGCGCTCTATTGCTAATATCTTGACCCAGAGAGAGTGATCACCTGATCTACGAGATTACCCTCCTCGTGAAGGTTTTTTACGCCTAATTTGTGCGTCCCACTGTATTTTCTATTTGAAAAGCATTCATACAAAAAAGATGTCCCCAGAAATCCTGGATATTTCTGGATTTTCCTGGACCTTCTGTTCCTGGTTACTTCCAACTGCAAATTAACCCTTTTATACTCGATCTTTTCCCAAGAGACATGCATTTTTCGTCGTTGTCCTTTGCAGCCCACGCAACGCGTCCACAGTTGCAGCGACTTGCATGACGAGCAAAGCTTTCTCTTAACGGATGCATTGATTCTGCAAGTGCTGGGCCCTTTTTTCGCCGGTGGCAGTTCGGCACCGGTTGCGCCATTATCCAGCAATTATCCGTGGATTTCTAGGTTTTTCCCGCCGAAACCAGGATCTCGAACAGAACCTGCCATTCATTCGTATTCTCTGCCTCCGTTCTGTGGTTCTTGTTGGCCTGAGCGGCCTCATTCGCATGCAGCAATTGCTGACATTGTGGTGACTCAGCGCTGTTATCGTTGTGCAGAATATTTGTGAGCTCTCACAATACCATTATATCAGTGAAAGCAATTTATTATCCTTGTTTTGGAGTAACTCATCCTGAAATGTCTGAGATCAAGGCCAACTGATTTCTTCCAAAGGTCATGCGAGAACTGGTCCCTAGGCGGCGGAGCATGACCATTTTGGCGCCCACACCACTAATATCTTTAATATTTTACCGTAATTCCTTTAATTCTTTATCTCTCACGAATCCTTATTGATCCTTGACTTTTCAGGAATGTAGTAGTCAGTCAAGTTGCTTGGGGAACAGTTCTCGCCCATATAAATCCTCTCGTCGTACCTCGCTAGCAGTACATAGAAAGTGGAATTGGGGGGAGGGTG
>JARK01001386.1:1134137-1167445 GCA_000688135.1 Ancylostoma ceylanicum | reverse complement strand
CCTTCTTCCCACCCCCTCCCATACGACCCCCCATGGGAAATTCCCATCGAACGTTTGACCCTGCTCTGGACATATACTTCTTCCGCAGCAGACAAGTATTTCGTACTTGTTCCTCCCACAACATTTATGTATTTTAGAGCAAAGCTTACCCATTTCCCATCCTCTTGCGTTCGCTACAAGGACAACCCCGCAGGTTTTGAGATGATCGATCCGCTGGGTTTCGTGAATCACTTGTTCGTACTAGAACAACATCGGAGGAAAGGACTTGGGAACATCATTGAGCTCGACTTGGCAAAGAAGGTTATACGGTAAGCAAGTACTATGTAGGTACAAAGTAAGGAATAAGTCTTCTGGACTCTTTCATGATCTATTATTGATTTCCAGCAACGGATTCAAAGTGTACAAATGCGTCGAGTTGTACAATACAGCTGTGCTAGCTGGCAGTGATCGGTCTCCCTTCTGGACCACGGCCAAAAATAACGACGGAAGTGACGCCATTTACGTGTTCTTGGCCGTTGTGAAGGAGTAAAAGAAGTTATTAATGCACTTACTTAGATTATTAATAAAAGGAATGTACAGTGAGCGTCGATGAAAACGCGTTTTTCGCGGACTCAAGAAACACGCGGCGCGACCGCGTCGCTCGCGCCGGAAATTTCGCTGTGATAACAATGCATGGGGCTTTTTTTTTGTTAGTTAGTCAGTTTTTTCAATAGCTGACATCAAACAGGATGAAAAAGTATAAAGAAAACTCTAATTTGCCATTAGGACAACAATTCCAGCCGGAGCGGCGCGGCAGCCCAGCGTGCTTGGCGAGTCCGTGAAAAACGCACTTCCATTGACGCTTACCTTGCTGCGATTACTTCAAAACTCTCTCGACAGCAAACTTCTAACGCGTGGCAATATTCACGTTTTATTTGCTCATTTAATTGGAAGCAAATGAAGATGTGTAATGACTCTTTCCATATTGCTTCCTCCAGCACTTCTTTATTGCCTAGGTTTCCAAGAATGTGGGTATCCGTATCCACCATCATTTAATCCTGAAATTACATATTTGAGAAGTCCTCTACATGAACCACTCGCGAGTATTGAACAACGATCAGCATCCATTACCTTGCCATCTTTTATTTCCTGGAAATTGTGGTCCACCTATGTAACCGCCTTTTCTGTCCCCAAATCGGCCAAAGCCTTCATGTCTTCTCTGGTATCCTCCATGTCCTCCTGGGAATCCTCCTGGTCCATGTGGGAATCCTCCCTGTCCATATGGGAATCCAGCGTGTCCTCCTGGGTATCCCCCATTTCCTCCTGGGAATCCTCCCTCTCCCCATGGCAGTCCACCTTGTCCTCCGGGGTATCCTCCCTGTCCTCCGGGGTATCCTCCCTGTCCTCCTGGGAATCCTGGTGCTCCCGGGTACCCTCCCTGTCCTTGTGGGAATCCCCCATTTCCTCCCGGGAACCCTCCCTGTCCCCATGGGAATCCAGGCTGTCCTTCTGGGGATCCTCCATTTCCTCCTGGGAATCCTCCTTGTCCCCATGGGAATCCAGGCTGTCCTCTTGGGAATCCTGGTACTCCTGGGAAGCTTTCAGGTGCTCCTGGTTCACCGTACGGTGGGTGTCTTGGCAAGAATTGTTTGACGGCAAACGCCAGCACGTCGTACAGCTGTAATAGGCATAGTTGAGTTTGGGCATAAAAACGAAATTTCTAAAAGACAGCAGCAATTGACCTGTGGATTCTCGGCGTGGAGCCTCTCCACAGATGCCCGTCGCTCCATAGGGGTTCGATTGTCATCGTTCATCAAGGCAGAGTGCTTCCGCATAGCGTTGGGCAACTCGTGGATCAGCTTCGTGACGTTCGCTTTCATTCGATTAATCCTCTCTTCCCTTTCTCTATTGAACGCTCGAACTTTGTCCTTCAAAGAAAAGGGGATTAAACGCTAGTGACCAGATGTTGGACACTGGGACGACCTTACCGAAATCCTGTATTTCTCCGCCCATTTGAGGATTTCATGCTTCTGTTGAGCAATGGTCGTGGATTTGTTGAACACGATCCCGAAGAACTCTATTTGAGCTTGTTCGGTCAAACCCTGAAGGAATGGGGGTGGTGGTGGTCCTCTGGGCCTAGGGCCGAATGTGCCGCCAGGGCCAGTTAGCATCCCATGTTCTCCAAAGTTGTTCCATCCGCCACGTTGGCACAGTACTGCTCCGGCAACGAGCAGAATCAGGGTCAGTGGCTTCATCCTAGAGGAAATCCTGAATTGAGTTTTAAGGGAAATCGAAGGAAAAAACCAGAAGAAGCCAAAGAGGTTCAAACGATGGTGTTGAATTTCGTCCTCACCAGCCTTATATATTCATAAGTTCTGATGCCGATCTATGATGAGCCCACCCATAGCTGAGTCATATGAAGCTATACAAACACATTTGGTGGTGCCTGAGGTAATTGTCTGTGAAACTGCCCTTTTCCGTTGTGAATCCTCCTGCAAATTGTTTGAATAACACATTAGCCTATGTGATTTGCATTGTGTTTCTTAAAGGTAACACTCCCAAGAATGGTACCAAGGTTGACCTAAACAACCACATGAACAGCTATTGGGGGTCACATGAAATTGGTTATGTATGCGATAGTTCTTTCAATGTTTTGCTAATATTGATCGTCTTGATAAAAAGACTCATTATTTTCTTCGGTCACCATGCAAATGGTCCCACTTGCCCTGTTTCCACCAACCACTAAGCGAAAAACTCTTCATTCTCCTCAAAAATGCTCGTCATATTCGTGTTCAGCGCACATTAGAACTTCAATGGACTATCTCATCGTAACTAGTGGGCTTCGTACGGAAAAATCAATAAGGTCGATAGTCAATACTCTCTCCAAATTGCTTCGTCCTAATCATGCTCAGCACATCAGAGAGCTCCATGCTAGGACATGATCTCGTCGGTCTCGTCTCCTCGGTCAGAAGTTGAAAAATCGATAAAATCGATTAGTCAGCGGTTCGTGCAACATATTGTTATGTTTGTAGTCAGCTTGCTGGAGCATCCAAGCGGACGTTTTTTGAATCGACGTTCGAGCGGTTACACTGGGAAATCAATATGATCAGGAGACAAATCAATCAATAATATCAGACGGAATCTGGCCTGAGACCTCCGCAGATACATGGAACGCCTGTGCATATTTCTAATCCCCTTGATTCGTATTCGGAACATATACACGTACAATATACTTCTAACTTTATTTACACAATAACTTCCATGTCCGTTCATCCCTGAACCTGGGCATCTTCAGATTATTTTACAAGTTTTCTTTGCCGCTCCAGGTTGTTACGGTGGAACACTTCATTTACGATCGACCTCACGTTTCGACGAGACCGTCTTCTTCAGAGGTCGGATTTTCCACCCTTTGCGGAAGTGTCCGCACTGGCTGGTGATCGTTGCAGCGGACGAGATTATTTACACAGTTGAGCTGGATGCTAACATACAGATAAATTTGTAAGCTGATTTGCGTGAAAGTGAGTCACCATCTAACTGCTTCACTTGATGGCGTTGCCCTTCAGACAGCTGCTATAACACTCAAAAGTTGTACTTGTTATGGCATTTTTACTTTATGGATAAAGCTACGATGCATATGCTTGTATCTTTCCCTTCTGCACTCCTTACTTTTGCGTTGGAGTAAGGCAGCTATTCGTTTCGGTGTTTCCCGTTTGAATTTGATGTACTATGACCACTATGACTGCTGATCGAGAATCCTCACAAGCATTGAAGAGATTCCTCCATTTTGTAGTGTGTTGATGTGAGATACTATGCAGCAGTCATGGATGTATGTCATCTACGAGTTAGCACTGGTTCCTCTATTCTACTCATGAAGCAGATTGCAAAAATTGGTGCTAGCCTTTGACTCATAGCGAGACGCCGTGTTTGTAAAAAGTAGATCCCGAATCATTCGAAGATGTCGCACTACAAGCATTCATTTACCAAGGTCATCATTCGCACTTGACAGAGTGCAAAGATTTTAATGGTGGTAACGTAATTGTATAGCATCTCTGACAAGACCTGAAGAGCCTCGTTGGTGCTAGTATACGTCTAGTGACTCGAAAGGACGTAACGTCTAGCGACTTGATAACACTATTCTCTTCAAAACTTGCTTTTCGCAATGGTCGATAAACAGGTGCATAGATATAATGCATAGGTATTAGGAAGATGGCACGGTATATAACTTTGTTATGAGTTGACTCACAATTTTATTGAGAAACCATGAAGTTCTATCAGATGGCTCACCTACACATCTATCAGTCTTATTTGGTATGTTTCCGCAGACATGGAAATCGTTTCATGCGAGAGAATCTTGAGTGTCTTCACATGGCTATAGAAGAGAGAAGAAAAGAATTGCTCGTCTTGGACTGCTCGGCAGCTTGGATTTTCCAGTTTTGCTTTTCAGACGAGTCTGTCATCGAGGTCTGCAGACTTTCCTATTTTAGTTGAAACACCTTCTACCTTCCGCATTGAGTTTGGAATTCTGAGTCCACACAATTAGTCTAAAGATAGAGCACAAATGAGCACGGCTGCAAACGGCCATCGGAAATCATGTCGTTTGTTCTTCCAGCTACAGTTATTTATTCTTTATCGCACCGACACAAACAATGTGTTCCTTGTTTTCCGTGCGGAGAATCCTGGAGAACCGGTACCACAAAACAGCTCTGTTCATCTTCCAGCCACATCTTTGGTCCTTACTGTTTCCAAATCCGCCAGTCGAGCTTCGGTGGCGATTGAATGGACGTTGTTCGTGCACAGTTGCAGCCGATCCGTTCTTGCTGGCATATGACTCACGTCAGCCAAAGGCGTGTCGGATCGGGCTTCTTCCTCCTCGGTTTGGTTGGGTGAGCGTGAACGAGAAATCCGACCATTCACAAGGGACGCAGAAATCAAAACTGTTTGTTCTTATCGACATGATTTGATTAAGATCTGTTTTACAGGTGGATAACGCAGTGGACAATGTTGTTTTATCAGGCTGTTACCGCAAAAACAGAGGATAAATCAAATGCATCTAATGACGGTGTCCCGAATGAGCCTACACACTCTCCGCATCAGAGTTAAACCTCCTCTCGCTTTCTCTTCGCGCCTTCAACGTGCTGTTTGAATGTTGCGTAAGCATTCAAATTCAAAGGAAGGAATAAAAAAACAAAAATGCAAAACGGATGTGAATGACGGGATCCGAACCCTCGACCCTATTAACAGTTCGGCACCATCCCCACTCGGCCATAACTGTTTTTTTTTGGAACCCGGGACAGAAATGAATCATAATGCGTAGTACCTTGTCAAGTAAGGATTCGAGCCAGACAGCTTTCCGATTTTTGACAGATTCCGATCTGCAAGTCTGCCCCTCTTCCACTTTCCTTGTTAGAAAAAGAAATGCTAAAGTTGTGGTTGGTATTCCTATAGATTTCATTTTCTAAAAATCGGCTATAAGTGATCATTTGATGGTTCGCCCCTCACAAAATGCGCCACTAATCGTTGTCTTGCACAATATCAAGTGCTTGAAAAGGACAGTACAGCAGCACGCCCACTGAAACAAGGAAAGCGCGCATCCCCAGTTAATCACTCTAATAAAAACGATTGCATGTTCGAATAACAAATTTTCATGGCTATGTAAAAACATTACCTCTCAAACAATATCTGTACATGATCAGTGAAATGTTGCACATCGATGAAACTAGTGCCAAGCGGGAGTATAACCTCAGGCTTGGGTAATTGAACCTTTACTTGGAACATTCAAAATTGTAAACAACGGTTCACGAGAACATGTTAAACCAACATTAGCAAAAATAACGTTATTTGAGAAAAATAATATAACTGTCACTTGCAAAAATATATATCAATCGCAAAAATTTATATCCTGATATGATAATGATATATCAATTGCAGAAACATAAATAACAATAGCAAGTAATATATAATGTTGGTGATAAAATGTGCTCGCACTCACATACATATTTCTACATATATAAAGGTTTCAATATGAAATCTGATCTAAAGAATCACAAGGAAAACAGTAAAAAAAGCGGCAAAGGAAAGAAAAGAATAAAAAGGCTTTCGCAAAATCGCAATTCGCATCCTCGCATTTGCATTTTATTTTATACTGTGTCGCGGGAAGTTCCCAAAACAATTCCGTTGGTATTCCTCTGAAATAAGCCTTATCTCCACAGCAAGGCTAGGATGTAAGAAAAGAAAGACAACGACACAATTGCAGCTTGGATACGGGCACATGTCGTAGTTATGGTAGCTAAGGACACATACCAACGTGTTGCTGGTGTGAAGGACCACATCAGCATGTTGAGGACCAAGAATGGGAATGAAATCCTCCTATAAAGGAAACTGGTTCAGAATAGCGAGCTTCCAGTTGCCACGTGTGACGCCTACACGCTGATGTTGAAGGAGATGTCAAAACAAAAGGACGAAAACCACCTCATTAATTGTACGTGTTTTCTATTCCTGCATGGCATGAATGGTCGCTAATCAGCAATGGATTAGCCCTCTTCAATTGTGAAATTTGCCAGTGAGAGGAACATACTCGAGCACATCCTATAAATGAATAGCGCAGAACAGTGAGAGATTCGGTGTAGGCAATTTCCAAATCAATCTGATATTTTCCGAACTCAGCTTGGATGCTTTGTGATTTATTCTAAGTGTCGAGCCTCTTTGGTCACGCATTTTATTGTTTATAGGTAATGACCGGAGCCCTTGGTATAGCTGCTCTATTCATTGCCAGTGCTATTGGAGTTGTAATTGGAAGTGATCCGGATGTGAGTTTTGTCGTTTGCGTGTTAAACATCCTCGAAGCTTCATCGCACATCTGTTTTGGTTTCATCGCCAAGAATAACGTTTTAACTGCTTGCTTGAATATATGAATCTTTCCATAAAAACCGCAAAATGTTACAAACAATGCGACAAAAAAATTTAATACCCGCTTGGGAAAGCAGCACAGCATCTCCATCCATAGAACATTGATGAAGTGAAGCTGTTTTAGGAGCTCACCGGCCGATCCTATCGTTATCGGCGGCAGGCGCAGATCAGGGGAGACAAGGTTCCGCCGCAGGTGATGTACTACTATTACCAGAAAGGCCTTAGTGAGTGTATAGAACATTGACAGAATCAATTCAACCTTTTTTCATGTACGCTTTAAAGGTATCCCAGCAAAAGAATTGTTCTCAAAAGCGACGAAAGCTTGGGAAAAGGACACATGCGTCAAATTTAAATATAACGCGACAGGTTCTCTATTTTCGTATTATTTGGGAAGGAAACTATTCAAAACTGTCATGCGAAAGATGTATCAAAATTTTATAGCGAAGTATGCAATAGTGGTGTCGGATAATACTTCCATTTGTTTGTTCACAAGAGATCAGGATGGAGACGGGCAGGTCTTGGATGCCAACTGCCGTGATATCGGAGATGCTATGCACGAAGTCGGGCATGCGCTATGGCTCGATCACACCCATAACAGATACGACCGCGACGATTATGTCAACGTCAGTTGGGAAAACATAGAGGTAAAAAAGTAACTTCGACAACAGCAGTAGGTTTCATAATTTTCTCCTACTTTATTGATAACTGATGTGTGAGGAAAATTTAGAAAGAGCACCGTTTACACTTCACACGTCTTGTTACCCTTGAGGTAAGAATTGAGAATCTGAAAATACGCTCCGAGAATGATTCTTCACTTGATCAAGAGCAAGTTTCAGCTGTATAAAAAACAGTACGAAAAGGTGACCAAGGATCAAAGCAAGAACTACGATGTTCCTTACGACTACGGTAGCATAATGCACTAGTAAGTTTCATAAACTGAACCATAGTATTATAACGTTGAAAGAAATGTTGCAGTGCCTTCACTGATGAATACCCGCCACTGATACTGAAGGATGAAAAATACCGCAACAGCAATACTGCGGGTTCTCACCTCATATCGTTTACAGACCTATGTTTAGTCAATAAGCACTTCAGATGTGATGGTATGGAAGCTTCACATAGTTGCCCAGCGCTATCGTTTCTGACTCTGCCGCAGGAACGCAGCCTAAAAAGTAATACGTCGAGTACAAAGCTTACAAGGGAAGGATACTTAATCACCAAAGCATAGCGGAGTGCATATTACCTTGCACCAGTCGCAGCTGCTGATTACAAATCTTTTCATCTGCGACTTATTCTCTTTGTATCAGCATTTGCACCCGTTCTTCGCACTGCAGGAAAGCTCATGTAGGGTGCATAAAGTCGATGTATCGGACGTGTCGTAGTGCAGTGGATAGTCTCTTGCTCTGCAGGAGTGACATTGCAAGATCAGTTGTCGTCACAGTCTGCTGTTTTGCATTCTCCTTTCACCTACTGTTTCCCTCCGAAAATCTAAAGTTCTATTAGGTTCCCTCTGCAAACGGATCTTTTGGAAGTTTAGAAGGATTTTGAATGGTTATCAGCACACTTTGAAGACAGTAACAATTCTAATTTGGCCAAGTGTACGAAGAATGAATCTCAATACCTCACGAGGATTTACGGTAGTTTGCCAGATTTGGTGAAAAATTGTGAACACAACGACTATACGCGGTCTTTTCCATGCGCTGCTCCCACTGTGGAGGGAATGGCTTTTTTCTTCTGGCATTTTGTAGGACAAAATATGATAAACACAAGCTTGCCTATGCCCAAAGACGCATGGAACGGTATATGGTTGGAGTACGTCTTGTGAATAGATGAACAAATGCGTGGTTGCGTGCAGTCACTGAGGTCAAGGATGTAGTAGCTGGCGCTATCAAAAAGAAGTGGGCTTATTCACGGGAACTCGCCACGTCAACTGGGGTAAACTGGTGGTCAAAAGAACTCGTGCAGTGGCACCCTCCTTTCAAACGTCCACCAGGACGACCTAAAGCACTGTGGCGCGATGAATTTCGAAAGCTACTCGGAACATGCAATTGGCAGCGAATCGCGAAAGAGATGACAAGAAAAGAATGGACTGATCTAACAAGGTGCCGCATATTGTAAAATATTGATCGGTTCTAAATTTGATAAGTTCTAAATTTTTTATTACTCTACCATAAGTGCCCATAAACTATTGAGATCCAATCCTCATATGCCTGGCCATGTCAGTGCCCCTAAACCCGAATTTGGAAAGGTGAGAATTCTTCCGAATGCTTGTAAACTTCCGAATGATCTAAATACCTATTAATTGAAAAGCTTACAAAACATAGATTTTCAGAGGATAACAGTAGGGAGAAGGAGAATGCAAACCAACAGCTTGTGACAGGAGCTTACCTTGCAATGTTGTTCCTGGAAGGCGAGAGACTTCCCACTGCTCCACTACTCACCAGATGCACCGACTTTATGCACCCTGAATGAGTGTTCCTGTTGTGCAAAAAAAGGAGTGTAACTCATGACAGAGACAAACTTAGTTGCAGGTCAAAACAGATTTGAGTCAGCGTTGCGAGCTGCATAAGGCAATGTGTACCTCGCTACGAAAGGCGATTCTGATGAAGTATCCTTCCCTTCAGCAAAACTGCAATTCGCTCCTCATTTGCTGGTCAAGTGTTCCTCCTTTTGACAGCAAATGCTGGAGGATGGCAGCAGTTGAGGAAAGGATGACAGCAATGGTAGAACATGATACTAGGCCTTGGACCCAACTAGTTAGCTGTTCAGGCTGCGCTCCTGATATACAGTTATCAGAGAAAACAAGCTAGATATGCGGGAGAATTTGTTCGAAGTTTTTCTAATTTCAAAAATATGTTTTTTTTTCAGAAAAATGTCCCCCTGAAAAATCAGCCAATTGTACCAATCATGGATTCCCTAACCCAAATAACTGCAGCACATGTGTTTGTCCAGGTGGATACGGAGGACGGCTGTGTGACGAAAGGGTAACTTTCATAATGGATGTTAACATTTCTTACGTGTTTTAAACTATCTTTCCCTGTTCTGCTCATTTGTTAGTTTTAAGCCACGTTGCGCACGGTACTGAGTGGAAGTTTTCGAGAATTGGTCATCTCGCGCTCCGCTTGAAAACGTATTTTTTTTTTCGTTGTTAGCTCTAGGAGCGAAGTGTTTCACTCCGCAGACTCAGAAGGTCGAGGAATTGATGCTTTGAAAGAAAAGCCGCCGAGAGAAAATACGTCTTCAGAATGAATCATAATTGGCCGAAAATAACAAATGAGCAAGAAATGGTCGAGCTGAGGATATCGTTAGAACTTGTTCTTCAAGGACCTAATAGTTTCGCTGTAGCCTAAGGGATGCGGTTCGATATACAATGCAACGAAAGACTGGAAAAAGATTTCAAGGGTAATAAAAGCCCCTTACGACAAGAAGAAGAAGTTCATTATTATCAGAGAATACTCAATATGCACCAACTGGATAAAGGTTTGCGCAACCATACAATTTTTATCTTACAAGCATACGGAACGATGTTTACTTCTAGTCTCCCAATGGCACGAAGATAGAGGTGGAAATTGAAAAAATCGCCGGACTGAAAAGTTGGAGAAATATAGGCTGTGTTGACGCTGCCATTGAAATCAAGACCAACAAGGATCAGAGGCTCACTGGCTACAGGTACCCTTTGGATTCCCTTGGTTCTTGCAAACTTAGGGTATCCCGAGAAGATATCCACTAAAACACGTTGAAGCAACCCGAACATTAGCATGGAAGTACTTGAAAAACTGAATATAGTAGCAAGTGCCCATCACTGGCGCATTTTTAGCGAAAGCAAAATTTTCATAAGCTTCCAGTATAGTAGTGAACGTTAAGGTACTGCACCGAGAATCATGCAGGCGTTACCCTCAAATCAGACTCAAATCTCGTTCCCATAATCACCTACACACTGGATCGCTGGAACGCCTTGAATGTCACACTGCGCTATCGCTATGGTAAGTCCTCATCATTAAGCATTAAGAAAGGTAGCGAAGCGAAATGCGAGTTATTGTGATTGTAATAAATGCTGTTGTAGTTGAATAAATTCCAACATTTCGCAACAACTGGTACCAATGTCAGAAAGAAGAACTCTTCTGATTATGTTCAAGGTATTGGTTTAATAAATGTTTTATTTTTAACACAACACAGCTATACAAGAACATTGACAGAGTGTAGGACACATAGTGATGTTTAGCGATGTAAAGGGTGGCCCAAAAGTCTTTGTTCGGATTTCGAGCGCAGCAAAAACTCTATATAACGAGGAATGATAACCAAACTACACACATGTAGCAGCGGTATAAAAAAGGAACGTATAATTGGCTAGTGAGATCCCGAAAGACCTGCTCCGAAAGATCCTTGGTGTACTGAAGGAAAAATCTCACAGCAGAGTTAAGCGTTGACATCGCCGCCTCGTCACTACTCTCCTCCCAGGTTTTCCTTAAGGAGATCCACAGAGCTCAAGCGTAGATGTGAATAGCAGTGGGACCTTCGTTTTAAGGATCCCCATAGTCTAGCATGGAGACCAGAATTTGAGCTATCACGAGGTCAAGGATTTGAACGAGAAGTGAGCTTACCTCCCATTCTCCCGAATCAATGTTGATATGTGCACTTAATATCGATCCTTTATAAGCATGTTTATTGCTATTGTGGTGAGTTTTACATCTGCAACAGTGGATAATCTCCAGCCATCTATAGAGACTTGTGCGCTGATCCTAATACAGATTCCAATAAAATTCAGTAACTACTAGCCTGTAGGGGTCACTAGTGCTTCCGCCATAACTTGGCGATCGTAGGGGGATCGTCCACCATGAGTAGTCGTTTTGTTTGTTGACCTCATGCTCTCCTGTATCATACGGGAGTTCTGTTCCTCACTTCTGGTTTGGTAGTAAGCATCCTATAATCCGACCAGACAGCTTGGAAGCAGCGCACAACGGCCCGATGAAACAACATAGCAGGTTCTGACCTGGTTTTTATCTCTCTATAGGATAGGTTATATGGGACGGTACTACGGAATGTAGTTAGGAACAACACAGCAAATGTATTAGAAATAAAAGCTAAACAGCTTCTCCCAATCATAAGAATGTCTCATGAGTGGTTGTCTCCGTAGTTTCATTGTTAGGCGAATGGTGCGAGCGGCTCGACAGCACTGGATAACGAGTGGCGCAACGGAGTGCTCTCGTATAGGACATACTATCACCGCCACCTTCATATGGATGACACATCGCCTCTCGGAAGAGCAACAGTATATGTATAGCCAAGCGCACAATCCCCAACACAGACTCTTCTGACCGTGGCCGGCTGTGTCCAGGCAATGTCCAAAAAACGCCGGGAACCACAAATAGGCACAGCAGACATGCACCGGTCGGCTGCAAAATAATTCTTCTCGGCTATGTTTAACCCATTTCTCCAGCCAAATCGTCCTTTCATCGTGCTAGATTTTAGGGTTGCATGTGTACAGAAGTGCATAAATTAAGTAACCATAATGTAAACCTTTACCATGCCAGGAGAGGAGTTAACTCCATCGATAAACGAGCAACTGTCATTTGTGACGCTCAAATACTTCACAGATAATCCTGAAACAGAAGTACAAAAATCGCATCAATAATGCCCAACATATCGACACTTGGAACAAATGATTACCAATCATGCTCGGATTAGTTGTCCTTTCCTCATTCGTGAAATTTGACGATAATGAGAGAAACGTAGTCAAATACATCCTATAAATATACAACGAAAACTCTTATTCAAAGAAAAATTGGACCAACTTAACTCTTGAATCCAGTATGATAGTTATCAAATCCAACTTCATAATTCTGTGGTTTCTTCGCAAGGTCTATCCATTCCGATCACATATCGTCTCTTTGGCCCAATCCGTATTCCTCATTCTGCCACCAACAGTTAGGGGGTGAGGTCCTTCATTGTCACCAGCACAGTTTCCTTCTCAATAAGATTCTGTTGTATAGATTAGCATCTCTCTGTCGGTTGTCAGATTCAGCATTTTCGCCTAACCATACGGTAGATTTGCTCATCTAACTATTGTCAAGTAATTGATGGTGTTGTAATATTTTTGATTATTGGACTTTCCTGACTGAAGAAGTAATTAATTTCCGAAAACTCGAGAAAATAAAAGAATATCAGATAAGAGCCCAAACAAACACAATTAACTAACGTCTTTTTTCTTAGGTAATGACCGACGCTCTAGGCATAATCTTTTTGTTTGTCGCCTGCATTAGTGGAGCTGTACTCTGGGATATCACAAAGACTGAGGAACAAGTAAGCATTGACTTTGCAGATTCGTAGTTCACTGTTTCCCATATTTTTACTTTTTGTGCTTGCGATATGTGTGCCGGTAGCTGAAACATCTGCTACCCACACCGCTTCTGGCTCATATCTATGTCTCAGTGTTACATGAGACTCATACGTAGTATGTGCAGTCTCCAGATATCAGCTTTCTAAGCTCCTACACTTACTACATCCACGGTGAAACTTTTGCTGAACAGACACTACTCGAAAACGACGTGTGCCGCTCTTTTGAGTGTAAACCTGTCAAATTTTTCGCTTTACCGGGGAAATCTCCACAGTATCATAATGGCAACATCACACAAATGCAGTGCTCTTTGATTTCAATAAATATCCTAGTCTTTTGCCGAATTATGATGTTTTAAACAGCTAGGTGCAACTGCCTCGGAACTTTCGCATACCCCATATTGATATACATTCCTATAATATATATTTAATATATATTCATGTATTTTGTATTTGTATATATTTTTTGTTTTATGTTTATTATACGTTTCAGGAATTGATTAACCGAGTCAATAGCTATAGGCGTCAAGCGCGAAGGAGACCACATGGATTTGTTCCAGCAAAGGTGATAAACTACCATTTCGCAGACGATATCAGTGGGTTTAAGAATTGCTGGCAAAACATACTCAACCGTTTACCTCATGGTTTACCTCATGAACTTTCAAGATGACTACTCGAAAGAGTTGTTCACGAAAGCAGCCAGCGCTTGGGAGAAAGACACTTGCGTGAAGTTCAAATTCGACAAGGAAGGTACGTTTCTAAATATCATTTGTGTGCAGAACCGAACTGAAACACAAAAACGATGTACTAGGAATTTGCAGCGCTGGATAACATGCTAGTGAGAGACGACGTTGGGAAGAGTTGTTTATTCAAAAGAAGTCGAACTGGAAGAGGAAATCAGACGATGTATGTTGGTTGCCGTTTTTTCGGAGGAGTTGCTCATGAACTAGGACACGCAATATGGCTTGATCACACCCACAAGAGACATGACCGCGACGATTACCTCAAAGTTGACTGGGAAAACGTTAAGGTAGGCGGGTTATTTTTCATCTGTGCTGCATTCCGTTTCTCCTGTGAAGTCGAAAGAAAATTTAGCAAGAGTTCAATTTCGTCTCTCGAAATTTCACGGACATCAAGATTCAGGTGAATATGAGGAATCTGATGGTGGCTTTCAGAGGTGCTCCCTCATGAAACCAAGATCGAATTTCAGCGGTATCGTGAGCAGTACGAAAAGTTGACAGAGCTGCAAAACGAGAACTACGATGTTCCTTACGACTACGGTAGCATAATGCACTATTAAGTTCTCTTACGCTGAATCACAGTGCAGTGTTGGAAATTTTTTAGTGGCTCTACTGGTCAAAATCCGCCAATGACACCGAAAGACAAAAAATACCACAGAACTATGGGTTCCGCACTTATCTCGTTCACGGATCTGGCTATAGTCAATAAGCACTACAAGTGTGACGGTACGAAACCAAAAGGCTTAAATTACGAAATCGGCTCATCATATTCATTCACTATCAATCCATTATCGCAATGGGTGTTGCACATGAGCACGTTTATGAAGAGGCTTGCATTCGCTAACAAATATGTTACATTTTCCAGAACTATGCGACTCTGATAGATCTGCGAAGTGCGCCAGAAATGGATTTCCTAATCCAAATAACTGCAGCACTTGTGTTTGTCCTGGTGGCTATGGAGGGCAGCTATGTGAAGAAAAGGTAACAGCAAAAAATTGGATGCGAAGCCCTGCTTTTGCGTGCTTTTTTCACTTGAATTTCTGGGGTGCAAAAAAGAATCTCCAGCAATTTTCTCTTCGAAATTTAACTTTATCTCTTACTATGCAAGACTCTTGCCATATTGTCGCTTCATTAAAAAAAAACTCATATTTCTTCAAGTTATCGTTCCGAGGAGAAGAAGTCAACGCCAACAGAACATGTTTTTTTACTCGCATCCTCTTGAATACTGGAAACATAACGAAGTTTCTGGAGCAGACCTTCCATTCAGAGTAAGCATTCAGCACGGTCCTGGAATTTCAGTAAGGCCGCATTCAGCACCCAGAACCATAGGCAAAGAGGCGGTCCCGAAAAGAAACATTATGGAACAGCAAAGCAGATTCAGCTAAAAGTAACGAAAGAGCGGAGGGATCAGAGCGAAGGACTAGCGGACTTTGGCGACATTCTCGCAATCTAATAAAATTTTATTACAGCCTGACAAATGTGGAAAAATATTAAATGCAACGAGAAATTGGAAGAATATGTCAAGAGCCATTTACAATAAGAAAGAGCACGGAGATTATTTCAAGTGCACCAACTGGATAAAGGTGTGTGCATGTGGACAATTTTTGAGTTGTAACCCAAAACAGAACAATCAGCCTAGAGTTATCAGAGAGTGATGCGTCACATTTAGTCTCCTAATGGCACAAAGATACAAGTTGAACTTCTCGATGTATCCGGCTTGAGAGGTTTGTATGCGCAAGGGTGTATTATAGCTGGGATTGAAATCAAGACGAACAAGGATCAGAGGCTTACTGGATACAGGTACTCGACTAGTGCTCAAGGCTCATGGTGTCCATTGAACGCTAAGCTTTTTTTGTCGCTATCTAATTTTGAGAAGTGGGAAAAATGAAGAGGCAATCTTGAATTTGTCTCACTTTAATGCTCTTTGATATACCAATAGCAGTTCGGCAATGGTAGATTTTAATCCCAAATAACGTTTATCATTCAGACATTCTTTATCTTTTCATCTAATTTTAGACTGTTAAGGTTCTGCTCCGAGGAAGATGTAGGTACCACACTTGAGTCATACTCAAACCTCGTTCCGGTCATCACCTACTCAATGCATTCGACTAAATTCTTAAATGTTACATTGCGCTATCGCTACGGTGAGTCCTTAATCATTGACGAATGAAAAATAAGGAAGGATTGAATGTATTTCGTCTCTGTTTTAGTTGAGTAAGCTCAAACATTTCGCAACAACTGGCACCAGTACTCGAAGATGGGATTCTGTTAATTCTATCTCCATTACTGGTTTCAATAAATATTGCATCCGACAAGGAACTGGTCTCAAGGATTGAATTCACTCAGATCTCCGTAGAAAATGGAAGTGAACAGCAAAGACATCTAAGAAGTCCTTTAGGGGGTCATAGGCTCAAGCTACGAATGATGGGACACCAAGTGGAAAGGGAAACACAGGTCGACCTAAAATGCGGTGGATAGACGAACTGGCAAAGTTCAAAGGCTACTCTGGGAAAGATCTCGCTGATGATTTGACGAAGCTGTCCGATGGAGATGTGAAGAGATCAGCTAAACTCTTTGCGCGGAAGGCTCGATATACTTTATGCCGGTGTGATAGAAGAATAAATAAATAAATAAATAAATAAATAAATATTTTATCGAAATGCTACTGGTCAAAAACAGTGACAGAGTATAAGTAAAAACCGTGGAATACCTGGCATATACTGCCTGGGTGAATTTAATCCAATTGCGTCTCTCGCTTCCTAGCCACATGACCGAGATCTCTTCCTGTTGTTGTCCTTTCGAAAGTTTCCCTGAGATTGGGGAAGATGTAACCATCGCTGAACTGATCTTATTAGATCGTTTACTCCCTTCATTCGTAACTGGTTCCATTCACTTACAGCACTTACAACTCATACATACGCCATGTCCGACTTTCAGTGAGCCTCGGCTTGAAGGGAAGACTGTGTTGTTAGTACTGGAGCAGAACACGAGGTTGTTAAAAGCTTTATTGGCTAACGTTTCGGCGAGATTGGCTTCTTCAGAACCTTAGTATCGATCCGGAACGCACTGCCGCCAGCTGCCACAGACGAGCGATTGAACTTATACATAGTTTCATCAAATTTAGTTAAGCAACTACCCGCTTTTTCTTCGGTAGTTGTACAAAAAAGGACGCATCCTAGGAAATCGCCGTACACATGGCACTTGCATCAATGTTCACTGGGGTTCCATTGACATTGATCTGAATTAAATCTCAGAATCAGCCCAATCAGGCCTTCATGGGCATGAGGACAACATAATCCATTTTTGTTCTTTTTTCCTATTGATTACCATCATTTGCATTGATTGGCATGAAACTCCAATGAATTCAGCAGAATTCCCCACCCGGTCCATTCATGGAATGCACTCCGGGAGAAAAATACATGCGATACCCACAGCGGGAGAAAAATACACACGATACCAACGATTCTCACATGATAGCGAGACTCTACACAGTTCTAACAATAACCCTAGGCTGATCATCGTTCCGCATCACCAATACGCTGTTGGAACGGCGAGCCGTAAATCCGCCGGGAACAATCGAGGCAAAAACGATCGAGTGTGACCTTCGAACTGTTTGTCAACAATCGCTTAACTCTATTCAATTGCGCTGGTCGCGTGTTTCCAATCGCTTTTGTGATTTTATGCTAGTTGTCGCGGTAAAAGTTGCTCAGGCTCACGTCTTCGTAACTAACGTAACGTAAACTCCTTATAGGTTTTGAAAACACTTAGAACTTGACCCTTCTGCGGCATCGAAAAGCACGCGCCACTACCGCGCCGCTCGTGCAAAGATCGTCTTCGTGACAACAAACTATGAGGTTTTCTTTAGTTAGTTAGTTTTCTCATTAGTTAACATTAAATGTGATGAATAAGAAAAAAGTAGAAAAAGAAAACAAGAAAATCCAAGTTAGCCACTGCGGCGACGGTTCCATTGTGAGCGACGCGGTCGCGACGCGTGCTTTTTGAGGCCACGGAATGGTCATCGCCGTCGACGCTCACTGTATATATGTGTGTGATCTTCAAAATAGAGAACGAAAAATTAGAGAGAATTAGATAGAATAATTTATTATAGAAGATAGCCGAATGAGTTCTTCCCGCTTTGAATGAATGAATGAATGAATGAATGGGATGAATGAATGAATGAATGAATGAATGAATTGGATGAATGAGTGAATGAGTGAATGAATGAATGAATGAATGAATGAGGTGAATGAATGAATGAATGAATGAATGAATGAATGAATGAATGAATGAATTGGATGAATGAGTGAATGAGTGAATGAATGAATGAATGAATGAATGAATGAATGGGATGAATGAATGAATGAATGAATGAATGAATGAATGAATGAATGAATGAATGAATTTCTTTGAAAGTGGAAGGAACAAGGTTTTATCTTCTTTCCTACCTACACCTCTCAGCAAATATCCACCTTACAGCTTTTAAAAATTGGTAACACTCGGGTACCGAAGCGGAATACTCCTGTGTTATCATGATTTCACCCCTACATTTTCCATGAGAAAAGAAAAATTCTTCACAGGTGCTGCAGACCATTTCACTCATTCTCCTGGATACTGGAAGTCTGACCGTAGAAAAATTCCGTACTCCTCTCCTTTTTAGTCCAAATTCAAAAGAATACTATCAAAATCAAAGCTCCCTTTTCTATTTGACACTAAACACAGTTTCAGATCCGTGTGTCCACAATACAATTATCGTACACCACTTATGCATAGGTGGGTAACCAGTTTTTTGCCACGCTGACCCTCCAGAGCAAAGACTAGCAGTGAAAATAGCCGGTTCTCGGACGTGTTGAGGGCGCCCTCATACTCGGTTGAGGACCGTATTTACTACGAAAAACGACCTTGTCACATATGGTCTTTAGCCCTAATAACGCACCCTGTACCTTACTTACTAGTGGGATTCTGCAACAGGCAGATTTCTCAATGAAAAACATGGACAAATCGCTTTGCCTTGACCCGATTGTGGCTTGCTGTTCGCCAAGCCGAAGATGTTATGGGTGGATTCCTGGTGTCTGGTCGGAATCGAGGAGCGGGCTGCGATTGCAGCGACTCGTCTTCGCTGACCTACTGCCTAGCGTCATTCATCATAGGTTGCATTAGTAGAGTTGTTTGCGTGAATTGCACTTCTTCCGCAGAAGAAACAACAGAACTGGGCAGTTGGTACTATTTCTACAGTATGAGATAGTACTCTAGTCTTTGTACACTAGACGAGAGAGAATATGACATCATTTCATAGTGTAAATGACGTAATTGTCGGCACAAACATCAAAAGTGGGAGGGGTTTATCAATAGCACCCGATAAAAGGCACTGTGACAACATCAACATCAACACTAGGGTTTTTTTTCATTTTTCCATGAGTATTCAAGCCATTCCTGGACACATTCCAGAAAATCCTTTTCCATCAACATGAGCATTATGTCAGTCACGAGCCAGACACCAAATATATGTTTACTATCCATGCATGACATTTTCAGAATTCGGCACGTGTACTTACAGTAGAACTTCCTGAATGCACGCATGAAAAAACAGGTCCTGAATGGATAACGATCTGCGATACTGTACTTGAGAACATCGAAGATTAACTGGAACACTTCCTGGATTTAAAAACCGTTTACAGATTCGTGGTTTTTGGCTATCATTTGTTTACCTACTCATTTGGTTATTTATTTGTTTACCTATTTATTTGCGTAATTATCTGCGTTTTCGATAAAATATTCTGACCTGTTATTCGCTCATTCATTCCGTTCACTCATTCATTCATTCATTCATTCATTCATTCATTCATCCATTCATTCATTCATTCATTCATTCATTCATTCATTCACTCATTCATTCATTAATACATTCATTCATTCACTCATTCATTCATTCACTCACTCATTCATTCATTCATTCATTCATTCATTCATTCATCCAATTCATTCATTCATCCCATTCATTCATTCATTCATTCATTCATTCATTCATTCGTTCGTTCATTCATTCATTCACCCCATTCATTCATTCATTGTTCCAGAAATGGACATCACATCCTTGGCAACTGGTGTGGCAGCAGCGTCGATCATCTTAGGCAGTGAGTTTCGGTCGTTCATACTTTTTTTTCACCAAAAGAACAAATACATCAACGGTCTCCCAAGAATAAAGTTGAGTAACGAAAAATCAATTTTTTAGAAAATTATCAGGATTGAGTTATGAAAAACTGATTTATAAGAATTAATTATTATTTCTTCTTCAATATTTATTATTTATTTATATACGTGATTTTGATCTATTTTATTTTCAAAAAAAAAAAAAAACTACGATAAATGCTGCAAAGGTGGACTAGAAAATACAAAGACCACTTGTGCAGGAGTGTTCTTTTATTCCGGACAAATATGTACATACTATGTTTTCGCATAAGCGACCTTCACACCCTCGCAGCAATGACCAGTTCGTCTGTGGGGGTGGAGTTTCGATGTCTCGAACGCCAGTATTGTTCCAGATTGGATGTGTAGTTTATCTACTACATCAATCTTTTTCCCAGCAACCTGTCAGGATCCAACGTTGTTCCTCTAGCCATTTCTCGGGGCTCTTCAACCCTACCGTACTGTCTTGCTATGGTGCACTGTATATTTTCGCCGATTTTCCCACGCTGACTACGTTGTATCTTTTCGGTGTTTATGCTTCACAACGGTATTTAAGGGAAACAGGATGTCCAGGTTACTCTAGGATTCTTTCCTTGTTTTGCTGCTTAGCGTTCCCAGTAGCAGAGTAATCCCGTAGCCTTGTTGACGCGGAGTACGCTCTACTTGATCCGCAAGTACCTGTAGCAGTACTGCTCTATGCACAAGTATTGCCCTTCCACCCTGTTCTTAGCGCAGCATTTCCCGTCTGGATCTAAAAGAAGCATAAAATTAAAATTTGTATACACAGTGAACTCCATACGACCGTCGACAATCGTCGAGACCGCGGCGCGGCGTTCTTGGTCAGAGACACAGGGGCTATGCATGCTCGCTCTGGTTGTCTCTGCCCAAGAACGCCGTGCCGCGGTCCCGCCGTTTGTCTAAGGCCGTTTAAAATTTATTGTATGTAATCTTATGCGGTGTTTTGAAACTCAGGAATTTTAAACCCACATACATTGAATGTCAATTTTCATTGCACTGCAGATGAGGCTGACCGCACCGCTTCAAGTTTGCGGCGCGGCAGGTCAGTTGAACGGTGCATAATCGGCGCTTTGTTTTGTTTTTCACCAACAATTGAGCGCACAGGAAGGGCCTAGCAGCGGAAGGAGAAAGCGAAGTTGCAACCACGACCAAGACCGCGAACCACAGTGCACAGCCGACCTGCCGCCTCGCAAGGGTTCTGCGGCGCGGCATCTCTTTATCTACAGTGCAAGAACGATTGTCCCTCACAGTGCAGTGAAAATTACCCTTCACTATACTAGGGTTGGGAAATTTTGTTTTTTTTTTTCATGCTTTACTGATTTTCGCCCCTCAGACTAACCAATGTAACCCTCGCCCCCTCGTTCGCGACTTTGAGACCACCTTCTAATCCGTGTCGCTTTGCTCCATCATTGAATGTAGCTCCCGAGTTTCTTGAGGATGCCACAGTACAACAATCGATACGCATCTTTTCCACCCGTGATGAACTACCCTCTCTACCTGCTCAAATATTTGCCGGAAACTCAATGCAATTCGCCGTCGAAAACATTAGCGCCGATATTATTCAAACACGCCGAACTTCTGCGACAACACGAGGTGGCCATCTGCAGGAAAAGTGAGTTTTCCGTTACTTGGACCTTCATAATTCTATTTTTTCTAGTCCAGTGCCTATATTGGCCTTCTCAGCTCTACATATATCTTCTTATTCGCTTTCCAAAATTTGTTGGCATAGCACTTATCAAAGTAGGGACTGAATTAGTTTCCCAACTAAAGTGGCTCCATTAGTACATATTTGAAAAGTTCTGGTATATTAGGGCCTTGTAATACCATAACGTGGAAAATCTAGGCAGATGGTTGGTAGCCACAGCTCAGTAAATTCTCCTTGAATTAAGCAGAGAAGCTTGGATGTTTCCAGAACAAGAAAAGCAGAATATTTCCCAATATAGATGGTACAGTGGGTAACAAGCAGAATATTGTTAATCTATCAAGAACCAGGTTACATTGTCAGCAATGTTAAATTATTGTTATTTATTTATTATAGCCATTATTATTATTACCTATTTTATACCCACTTAGTTACTGTTTGTTTATTATATTTCTGGGGGTTATATTAGTATGGATATGTTTTACCGTACGTTCTATTTCTGAAAACAGGTTTTCTAGGACAGAACAAAGAACTTCTCTTGCTCCCGCCCACATTCTCCATCGTTTTTGAAAATTTCTCCATTTATTATAGTGCTGAAATCGATATTTTTAATATTTTGACACTGGTGCCTGAAGCCAATTCATTTCGAAATTGGTACCAATTAGAAAAGCGTGACGGGACCTACTCAACGGTCTCACATGGGGCACGCCCCCACCGCATCCTTTGTTCAGGTCCCACCACGAAAGAAGTCGAATTCATCGTCGCAGAGTGCGCTCAGCTTCATAGTGTTGCGCCCAGGAAGCGCGGCGGGACCCAAAAAAGGATACGGTAATAGCATCCCTCACGCGTGGGCGTCGAGTAGGCCACCCTTTCCACATCGCGGAATTCTCCGCAGACTCTAGTTTACGCTACGCGAGAACTGGTCCCCGAGCAATGGCTGTTCCGTGCAACGTTTAGGTTTCTGGAGGAAATTTTCAAGAAAAGAATCTATTCTTGTTTTGATTTTACTGAAATTTGTTAGAACTTTACTTGAGCTTTGCCGTATATATAGTTTAGTGAAATCCATGTCTTAAGTAAAAGGAAAAGTTCTACGGCTTTTCAATGGATTTTCGAAAAGTGAACGCGTGCCTTTCCCTTTCGATGGCGCGCAAAAACAAGAGAGCCTTCTCAACCCAATGTTTACCCTATGGATAACAACAGAACAACAGTGAACATACAGAAATACAGAATCAATCAGCTTATGACGGAGACATCACGGGCTGTCGCACGACCCAACCCTTAAAGAAGTTGTGTTGACACTTTGTTTGTTCTTCTAAACTTTTTTTTTGTTTATCAGTGGAAATAGCTTGAGCAGTTGACCAAGGTTGTCAGTTAACATTATTCTGGCTCACGTTCCGTTGTTGTCGCTTTCGTCAGAGCCTTTTTTGTGATTATTCGACTTCTGACTTATTGGTATAGTAATACCCGAAGAGTACATGGCTGTAACTAACTGTTTGCAGCCGCGAACAAATGCACAAGGTCATTCAAAGACAGATGACGTTTGATAGTTGGGACGCTGACCAAAGTTCTGTAGCAAATCTCCCGAAAAGTGCACATCATCGGCGGGTGATCACCTGGTGTCCGGTGACCAGGTGGACTTCAGGGGTATGACCATGAACTATGAGGTCTTCTCAAGTTATTATATATTGTTCGTACTGAAATGTTCTCTGAGCATTAATCATGCCTAGAAAATAGACTGCTCCATAGAAAGCGCGACAAACCATGCACATTTCAAGGAGATTGACTCGATTTTCGAAAATGATGACAATTAATGACGTCTACGCGGTGTGTCGACATATGTGCCGTCAAACATGGGCTCGCAATCCGAATTTTCCCCAATAGAACCCTGAAAGACGTTCAATGCAGGAGAAATGCCATAAAGGACCACGGGATTAGTCCATCCGCATTTTTTCACGTCTGCACGGTGTTTGAAGTGCGCTAAATTTCGCGCGTTGCTTCACGTAATCTTGCGTACTTTCGAATAGTGCTCCTCCACGGGACAGGAAACCAAATGCAACCGGAAAAACGCCTACAACGCTCCCATTCATCCGGAAGGTGTAGGAAAACTGGGCAAACTCACCAGTGCTTTCGAAATATGCCGCCCATAGCCTAGGAAAACAAGCTTTGCTTGAAAATGACTAGGATGTCGGCTTGAGAGCAATGGCAGTTGCTCGAAATTGGTCAAAGATCTGTCCCAATTTTTTTTCAATTTAGCACTCGAATATAGCAGTCTTGAGCTAAATTTGCTTTCTATTTGTCATTTACGTAGCTCTGTGTATCTATAGATTAGAGAATGGTTTTCGAGCAGTAACACGAGTGTGAGTAAATATATAAGTTGATGGTTTCGCAAATCAAGAGACCCTGTGGTTTTCCTCAGATTCCTGAGGAGACTGAGCAAACAGAAACAAGTGTTATGCACAGACTACAAACTACAAACAACACATGGCGGCGGGAACCACCCAGGTGTTTGTCCTTGAGGTTCACGACAAGCTCACTACTGATTAGTTGCAATTGATAACAGTCTTTCGTCGTTTCAAGGTACTAAACCATTAGAGGTATAGATGTAATGGTGACTCAAATACTAAACTAAATTGTGGATGGTGTTCAATGTGGATAATGTTTGCTTTACAACAAAATTAATCATAAACTTACTCAAATTATTCAATAGATTTGTAAACCACTAAGATGGAGAGGGAATAGGTCGTCTGGAACAAATTTTTCCTCCTGGTTTTTACTCTGCTGACCAGGAAAAAGGTAAAGTATTCTTGAGTTGGGACTGGCCTTTGTGGGAGGTATTCACCTTGAAGCAGTTGACCTAGGAACGCGTTTTCGAAAAATTCGGGCAGCTGTGACAATTCCACCTGCGAAATCCACAAATTCTTCAAGGAGATGGGGCTTAAGCTGATGCGGCTGCTGAGATTCTCGATGCCTGCCGGCATCAGCCTTGATGGGGGCGTGGCCTTCGTCGCTGTGGGCGGGGCACTGCTCTCATTCCTAATCATTTGTAAATGAACGCTGATAAGTGAGTAAACATTCTAAAAATCAGCTAATATCGTGGTTTGTTTTGCACTTGAGTGGAGTCCGAGCTAACAGAAACAACATATGTTAGCTACAAACTACAAACTACAAAGTACAAGTCTAAGCCCCCATGCTGGTTGTCGTCGAGCTTCACGAGAGGAAAGAAGGTTTTTTGGATGAAAATAAACTGAGGTCTCTGTTTTTTCGGTAGCACCATGGAATTACAATATTAATTCCAATATTTCTAAAGTAAATAATAAAGAAATGTTCAAAAAATAGTAGGAAACAATCATAGAAAAAAATTAATTGTTATAAATGTCCAAGTTCGAGCTACGAAGCGGTTTAATTACCCAAGTTTGAGCTTAATTTACATCTTTGAATGGCACAGAAGTCTAAATGTATGATCTTCTTTCTGTTGCACTAGGCGATCCTTACTTCTGCACCATCGTTATCCAATTCCATTGCACCTTCAGGAGCAACCACGCCGTTTAGAAGTAGAATTTCTCCATTTCTCCATAGAGAAATTAATACAGCACGCATCTAGTAGAAGCTACCCCTCATATGTAGTAGCAGCAGCTCCCCCATGACTCTCCCTTGCTTGAAATGAACCCATGAGAACCTATGTTAGTAAATACCACCCCTTGTCGCCGCTCCTCCTCCCCCTCCTCCCTCGAGCTTCCCATATCACCAGTTCGTAGTTTGTAGCCAACTGGACAATACGTAGTCTAGCTGCACTGATAAAGCATAGAGCTTACTCTCGCACTATAAAAAGTAACCCCCCCCCTCTGAGTGAGTTACATGGCTATTTTGATGCCTGACGAGTACCGTTGAGTATTCGAACATTCGGCACCACTCAATGTGGTACATCAAAATTTGCAAAATCAATTTTTCGTCTTCATCGTTATTTATAGACCAAAACACCTCGCGAGTTGCATAGTTTTCCCCTAACAATGACCAGCTGGTCCGTTTGAGTGTAATGCTAGCTGGAAATTCTCCGCCTGGTTCAGCCGAATTGCCTCTTGCGCCTTCCTCATTATCCCTTATCCTTACTCCTTTTTCCCTCTCTGTCTATCCCTCACACTTTTGCTCTCTCTTTCCATAGCTTTTCAGTTGTTCGAGTGCTTTTTCGGATACCTAGCTGCAGACGCAGCACTGCGGCTCATTTTCAGCGAGCCGCACTAGTTATCGGATTTTTCCCCAGCAGAATAGTCACATGCCATCCATCCATTTCGGAGCATTAGATATGCATTCGTTCTTGTTGTGCATCGTTATTCGCGCCACTTTTGCCTCTTCTAGGCAGTTTTTATGTTTTTGAACGCAATATCCATCCGCTCTTCGATTTACTTTCTTTTTGCTGCTGAGTTCCCTGCTCTCTCTGAAGGAAACTTAATGGGTAGAATTTCCTGGATGGTTCCGGGAAATCGCCAATATTCTAATTTTTCTGGATCTTGTTCCACTCTTCCTTCACCAGAAACATATGTGTGTACCTCTTGCCTGCCAAAATCCTTGCTGCCTACATAGGAGACTTACTGGATTTCTCCGGATAATTTCAGAAATTTACCAATTTCCCATTTTTTGAACCCTAAGTTACACCTTCTTCCTGCGCTAATCCATGCTGTTCCTGCAGAAGATTTACTGGATAAATTTAACCTGACGCTTCGAATTTCTGGCATGGAAATTTATCGGACAAAGATGACATTTACCCCTCAAAAACCCCTAGCGTAATTCCTGGAATTCTTCCAACGAGAAGGAATCTGATTGGTTAAAAGCACATCGAGACACATTTTAACAGGTTCACTTGCATATTGGTCGTGTCATCCCTCTAACATACATTTTTTGCTGGAAAGAAGCACGAAAACAATGCCACAATGCACTTTCCGTGCTACTATCGAATTTTGAAATGGGTGCTCATGTGGTATGTGGCGCTGTGGTTGCTCCTTAAGTCACTGGTTCGATCCTTGCTCCCGGCAGTCATTTAATCGTTTAGTCGAGCATGTATTTGTGGTGAATAAGCAGTATTGATAGGAAAGCGAAATGTTGTCAGTGATTAAGCTGAAAGGCATGAAATTCTGTGCGAGAGCAGATTTGCGAATTCTTTCACATCTCTAGGGTAGTGTACCTTTCTGTAACGTGGTGTCATAGATACTATCCATCACTTTTCTTTGGAAAATCGGATGTGATTTATTCTACTTTTTACTAATCATTTTACTTGTGGCTCCCGCGTACGTAATTATTTTGAACGATTCGGTTTTAAAATTCATTTTAAATACCTTTACCTCATTCTCGGCCACTGATTTTCACTTTCGTCTGGAACGCAGCTTTTTTTTCACTCATAGGAATAGCCCTGCTGGGCTGCCGTTCCAAATTTCCAGGAAAATTGACGTATCCTAGCATTACACATTTATTATTAGATTGATTTGACATGTCAAATTTCTACTACCACTACTGTCCTTATTTCTCATCCAATCTTGCAGTTTTTCTCCCTTATGTATTTTTTTTACTTGTAATGACTTTTCAAAGAGTGTTGACTAAACTGTATGGTCATTAAATGGGCGCATTCAGATTATTACAGCTGTCTTGTTACAGTGCTAATATTTACATTATTGACAACTTTATGCTTTACTCACATTCCAGAATGTCTAATCTCGCTGCGAGGAAAAATTGTGCAGCCTCTCCGTCTGACAGCAACTCAAAATTTTGGAGTTTTCTTCAAAATGGCCCTGGCACATGAGTAATTCTCTCTAATCTTTGGGAAATTCCAGTGATTTTAGCTCTAAACAGAGGGCAAAGCCCTTTTCCAATACGGGAAATCCAACGTACATCTGTAATGTGAGCTACAAGTACATTACCTCTGTAAGAGATCACCCTACCAGGGCAGGGGTTATAGCCAGAAAACGGCTACGATCAACTCAAAACAAGACAAAGTGGACCAAATTTCTTTGAAAAACGAAATCAGTTTCACATCAAACAGAAGAAATAAACATTCAACAAATGTACGTAATTTAAATGGTACATAATGGAGCGGATATTTATACCGCAAACAAAAAATTATTATAATTTCTTTGGGTTTGATCAGAATGTGGTCTTTCTCACTTGAACGGAATACTAAAACCAAAATTGAAACAAACTCAGAATCATATCTATGGCTACTCCTTTGTCTTCGAGCAGCAATTCCAATTTCTGAGTTATTCGAATGTTCGAATCGTTTGAGAATTCAAAAGAATCCAGCTATCCGAGGTGTTCAGAAACCGGTCACATGATTATTAAAAAAACATCTAAATACCAGCGCATAGCTATAGCTATGACGGATTGAGTGAATCAATTGTTAAGTGGTGGTTCCCATGGTTACCACTGTTGATAGGAGGTAAATTTTAACCAGTTGATTCTAAATATAATCTGTATTGTAACTGTTTTATTATTTTAGACTCTTCCATAGGCTCATTTTAGCGGAGCTCAGCTGATGTCCAGTAGTATCTTGATCGAATAATGTATTAAATACATTCAATGATCGAATATTCGATTTCAAATAAGTCGAAAATTTTTGAAAAAAGGAAAAGATGTTCAGGAAAGTGAGAACCCTACATCTTCGGGTGAAAGAAAATGAGGGATGTGAAGCTTTATGTTTTTGGAATATTCTTGGATGGACCTTTGAAATGTTATACTATAAAGTATAAGTAATAAAGTAGTAAGTATAAGTATAATAATAACTATAAATTATAACGCAATATAAAGTTATAGAGTGATTGAATTTATTCTTTTTCTAATCTATCGACACTCTAACGTCCAGTGATAGTTTTCTGGATTCTACAGAATTTTTCATGGATTTCTCCATATCTCCAGAACAAGCCTAACCTTAAAGTGGCTAACTTCTTCGCGAAAATTCCACGAACTCTTCTGGAACCGTTCGGGCGCCGCACTCCAACAAACATCTTATCACTGCGGCCAGCCTCACCAGATAGCTGGTCGTTTATCGCTGGTCCAACTTGCTTACCGGGCACTTTCCTGTGATAACGATAATATTAACAGCACAACAAAGCAGAGTATTGTAGAAGTGCTCCTAGTAGACTACGCTGGTCTTCTTATCATTACCACTCTATAGCCATTACCAGTAATTTACCTACTCTTTGGAAGAAAAACAGGATAGTATCCAGAAAACATGTGAAGCCCCATTAGGATAATAGTCATTCTTTCAGCTTCTGTCATTTTCTCGAATTTTCTTTATTGACTCGGTAGGTCCACCTCCATGGCTAATCTCAACTCTCCTAAAGGCTACAAAAGTCTTTCAAAAACTATATGATTTCACCCAAGGCATGGAATGACTCATTTGATCTTTGATCTCACAAATATTACCCTCATTCCAGACCCAACCATGATCGACCAAGTAGTCGAGACGTTAGTGGTCATAGCGAAATGTGTGGTGATGACCTTGGTGGCCAGCGTAAAGGCACTTCTACCAATGGGTGTACTGCCCAGGAAAAGCGTTAAAGGTTGGTTTCACTTCATTTAGTACTGTGTAATACTTAATATTACTTGTATGGCTATAGTAATGGGTCATTTATGCTCCCTGCGTAAGTCTTGTCGCGCAATCATGAGCTCAGTCCCGGTGTGCAACGCTTCCCACCGCTGCAGCAGCGACAACAACAATTTTGATGGATATCGATCGTAGGTCGACTGCAGAGGCGAGATCACACGCCGCCCATGATCGATATGTATCAAAACTATAGCCATCGAGTGTAGAGTCGTGTGTTAAGTGGAATCATAGGCAGCATATACAATTTTTTACATCCAAAGTCAGATGTATCACAGTCTGTGGAAAAGGCAGGAAAAGCAGTCGGCCGTAGACAAGGGGCGGGACAGCGGCGCGGTGTTCTTGGGCAGAGACACAGGGGCTCTGCATGCTGGTTCCGGTTGTCTGCTGCGGCATGTCACTCAAGTTCTCTGCTGCTAATAGAAGCGAACAACCAGAGCGTGTAGAGCCCCTGCGTCTCTGCTCCAGAACGCCGCGCCGCGGTCCCGCCCCTTGTCTACGGTCGTTTGGAGTTCACTGTAGTTCATACCAAGCAAAACCGTACAGAAAGACATGTACGATGTTTTCTACTTGTGAACGCTGTTATCAATCAATCCATCTAGGTGAAACAGTGCTCATCACTGGTTCTGGCAGCGGACTTGGTCGAGGCATGGCTATTGAGGTGCGCAGTTATTTCACTCCAAACTAAAACAACCCTCGAGATCACTCATTTAGTTCGCCAAGCTCGGTTCAAAGATCGTCTTATGGGACATCAACGAAAAGGGCAACATGGAGACCAAGAAAATGCTTGATGATCTGAAAGCTGTTGTGAGTTCTGTTCATCATCAAAGCAAAAATTGAAAACAAACCTTTATGGCTTCAAAAAAATCTACAATGACCTTCATAGGTGCTAAAACTTGAGTAAAACCCTGGTGCTACACGCATAAACGGTGAAAAAATGAGTGACGACAAAAGATGAAAACAAGGTTATTTGTACATGAAACAGGGGAAGGAGGAGCGTGGTTTTTAGCGCATATCGCGCCTTCAGCACCTCCAGCATGAGATAAAACATGCACCAGCGCTTCAGGAAAGTTTTCCTAGTCTTCTTGAACACTCAAAAGCACAAGCTCATTGAGTCGTAAAACTTAAAACAATCAAGTGAAACAAAAAGGCAAATAATACATGAGGATTAACTGGCTATGCAACGAACAAATATTCACGAGACAACTACAAGGAGGGGTTTATGAATTCATTTACCAAAATCTATATGTTCTTGCTCTCTTTACACAATTCATAAAACCCTTCTTAACGATGTAAGTCACAAGTAACGATCACGCGGATCCATTGAGAGGAATTTACAAAACACCGGTAATAGAAATTAACAATTTGGAGGTCAAAATACATGACCTGCTCACTTTGTTGCTCTGAAAGCTCTCCTTAAAAAACAAGAACAAGTTAACTAATATTCGCTAGCTATAAGTAGCAAAAAAGAGATGGAGGTAAAGTTTACAGGGGAAACGCGTAATTCGAATGCTTGTAATTATTACTAAGGGCTTGAGCTTCGGTCAGAACATTTCATAAATGAAATTTTGATCTTTTTAAAAGTTAAATCAGCACCAAGTGCTTTTGATTTAGAAAAATACTTTCAAAAACTCAAGACATCTGAAACAGCAGTTTGCCTGACCAAAACTCAAGTCAATAGACTGTAGTTATTACTTTTCAAATAAAAACAACATTTACAAAAACAAGAAATTCAAAAGAAATCAAACATATCTCATTATTCACAGGTGTTAATCTCTGCTAATGGCTCTGGAGTCCTATGAACTGCCGCAATTAACGGTAGCCTGTCCAGCGGAGGTCTTAATCATCACTGAACACACCTTCATCCTCCTCACCCGGGTGCTCAAAAAAGCAAGAGGAACCAAACGGACACTGGCCATGTCTGTACAGAGTGCATACTTCCTGAATAGAAAAAAATTGAAACCCATCAAGATGCCCCTTTTCCCTTAATTTTAACCAATAAGCACCGACTTTTTCAAAAGGAATGAGGTAAAATTCCGTTGTGTCAGATATCACGTTGTCGACAATATTACGCAGATGGGAGGCGGCCTGGAATTGCCCGTTTTTAACCTAATCCCAGACCGTGGAAATTCGGCAACAATTACCTTTTCCTTGAGGGTATCGTCAAAGAAAGAGAACCAGCCACCACTTTCCGTAGGAGTTGTTGGTCCAGATGAATATGACCCAGCGGTCGACAACTGCAGCAGTGAATTCTAAACAGATTAACATACCCATTCAAGTAAACTGAAAGATGAGATACCAAATCCACTCACCGCACGTTGTCCAGCCGCAGCACACGCCCTCGCTGTCTGTTCCCTCTCAATTTCCTCACAAGTCCTTCCTGGCATTGATACTTCTGTGAGTGCTCCAGCCTTCTGACATAGTTCATTGAAACGAGCGGCAAGGATCTTAAATTGCTACTGTCACCATCCATCTATCAATATTTTCGGGTTGCTGCAGATGCTTCACTCACATTATGCGCAAGAGGTAGAAATGTTTGCGCTCGCTGAGAAAGATACATCCACTGTTGCTGCTCAGGAGTGAATTGGTTCATAGATGGGTCCAGCGCTTCCTCATGTTCGGGCAGTTCAGTACTCTGCGGATTGGTGCTCTGGAAAACTGGGTTATCCTAACAAGGGAAGTTCAAGAAGTCAGACACTCAGATGGGAATGAAACCTATCTGGCTCGAATCCTTGCTTGACTAGGCGCCACAGCATATATTTCATTTCTGCCCCGGGTTTCAAAAAAAAAACAGATAGTGCCGAGGGGGAAGGTGCTGAACTGCTAGGCAGATGGTCGAGGGTACGGATCCCGTTATGTGCATTCGTTTTGCATTTTTGTTTTTCTTTAATTCCTTCTTTGTTGTTGAAATTGAATTTAAAGGATTAGAACATGGAACCTATCCTTCTCGACTTTACATTTTACATTAGGCTACGTTTAATATAGTGTAGTTATTCGTGGCTGGTGTGTCAATAAGGATAGGTTTCATGTTCTAGTCTTTTGAATTCAACTCCAACAAAATAGAAGGAATAAAAAAAAATGCTGAACGGATGCACGTGACGGGTTCCGAACCCTCGACCCTCCGGCTAACAGTTCAGCACTTTCCCCACTCGGCCAGATCTGTTTTTTGAAACTCGGAGCAGAAATAAATGTATGCTGTAGCACCTTGTCAAGCATGGATTCAAGCCACATAGGTCTCATTCCGGATCCTAGGCCTATTGCGCTTCCCTTGTAAGTGCTGGAGCCGAGGAAAAACAACTCACATCACTACTAAGTGCTCTATTCTCATCCGTAGCATTTGCGCGCATATGCGCAGGTCCATGAGCATACCAACAATTCCCTCCGAAACGGCATACCTCACCACGTCTCCAGAAATCACATAGCGTTGTCTATAAAACTCATTTTGACTACGAAGACAACATAGGTAGATCACCTGAAAGAAATGTAAAATTCACATAAACCTCATATGATACAGGAAGGGAGCGTCTCCGGGACATGAACTGATTGCAGTTACGGGAAGGCAGCGGGGAACGAAATGTAACTGGCATCTTGTATACCGGAGGGACCGGAGGGGGGTAGCGTCACTGAAGTGAACAGGAGACGCCAGAGCGTCTCATAAATAAGTTCCCCGGGTGCCACACGTTCTAACTTGTACTGACAAGTTTACGATCAGTAGATCAACATCAAAGAAAGTTTGACATGTCAAACAATGGCCGGTTTAGCATGGAAGGCATGTAACATGTTATTTCCTGTTCAAGCATGGTTATCTTGTTAATTACGTGTTTATGTGACATTCGTGGGTTATATTGATTTATCCCACAGTTTTTTCAAAACTTTCCTATGCATTCTTCCTGATTCCTTTTCTACAATTTTTTTTTTGCTG
>JARK01001386.1:1108188-1124931 GCA_000688135.1 Ancylostoma ceylanicum | reverse complement strand
GGGGGGGGGGGAATAGGTGGAAGGGTAGGGGGTAATGCTTTGCTCCCGTCTTTAAAATTCTTGTGTGATTGCAAGTGCAAGGAAAAGCAAGTCGCAACGTTGTATTTGATGGCTTACAAAAATGAATACTCAGTCTTCATGCGATGTCAACCATTTTGTGGAGAGTCGGGGCGGGGCGTCTATTTGAATGCCAGTAATTTGTCACAGATGTCCCGTATACCTATGGAGTATCACGTCACAACACAGGTACTCGAAAACAAATGAAAAACACCCTTGGCTTTCGGGCGATGGCGCAGAACATGCCGAATATGTCAGAGGAACGGCGCAAGCGCGTGTGTGACAGATGTCCGAAATTGCTTGGTGGTCCCGCCCTAGCTTTCCACTAAATGATGCGGTTCAAAAGGGGTTTTTTCCACATTTTCACACGTAATATTGTATACGGATGTGATCAACGTCTTATGGCGATTCCAACTAAGTAGAAATCGTGGGATCAAAAGCTGGGCGCCGTCTCATCCATGAATGCTAACATTGTCGACAGAAGTTTTTTTTTCAAGTGGAGCGTTGTGCCTAGGGAGGGCTACGCGGTCCGGCTCTGCGATTGGTCATTTCATTCAACTGGCCAATCGCAGAGCTCGACCGAGCCGCCTATTTCAGGTATAACGATCCGCACCCAGTTTTTCCTTTAGTAATATACATAGATATAGAAAAAATAATTCACATAAAAAATAATTCAATATACTAAGTAATTCACTTCTTTTATTACGTTGTCCCAGAAATAATGATCGTTTTTGAGCCGTACATTCCAAAGTGCATACCTCAGCCCGGATTTTAGGTATTCGTTGGAAGTACTGCGGAAGAGCAATTATCAGTAAACTTTAATTCACATGCATTTTTTGAAATTAAAGACACTTTCGCTGCAGGTGCACAGTACAAGATTGCGGCCATTATTTCTGTGACAGCCTTACAACTCTGGATGGTCCCCTCTGCAGGATAGTGTCCAGGCTGGTCAATTTGATCACTTCATGATTCATGAGATGATACGGCATATGCAAAAACTGGTGACATGTAATATCCCTTTTTCTTCCATTTTTTCCCCGAGAAACCTTTTCACAGCTTTGATAAGACTTACTTCTTTCAACCACACGTACTTTAAGGCCTCGTTCTTCTTGGATTTTTGAAAGTTTTCCTGAAAAGTCATACAGAGAAAATCACCTTGGAAAAATGTCAGTTAGACGCAAAAAACCACATTTCAATTAGTGAAAAGTCATAATCTCATAGAATTGCGGTGAATAGTAGGTAATTGGATTTATTTTTTGTTGCAACTAGGCATTCGTTGATGGCATTCGTGAAGTTCATAGCTGTACTTTGATGTGAGGTCATTCCCATTTCCCATGAGCCTGAGCACTCCAAGCCAGAAAGTAGCTGAGGGCTGTGAGCTGGCGTGTCGTTGAGTGGTTTCCATACATGGTTATGGCTTCCATCTCGATACCAGTCCTTGTTGACTAGTTTTTGCATTGCCGAATCATTAGTTGTGGTTCATAAGAGGTGCTACGAAGGATGTGGTTTTTCTGAGAAGCGAGAGGTAGGAAGATTTCAGTGAGTGACGGTTGGAAAATCTGAGTGGATTCTAGAAATTGCTTGCCTTGCCGTTAATTTTTCCACGCATTCGGACGCATGGAATGCAACGCTTTGTTCTTTTTTTTTCTGGAATTCTTCACAGTGTTTCGCTCAATTTCATTGCTGCATATGATTTCTGCACCTCTCGAAGCCTATACCATCCTCGAACATGGAATTGTCCTCGGATGCTGCCCTCCATGAGCATTTATTCGCTCCCAATAATCAAGAGCCTTGAGTGAATTTCCGTTCAACTCGTTTTCCTTGTAACACTTTTGGTTTCCAAGAAATCGAAGCACTGGATTATTCCTTAGGTTTTTTCTGAATATTTTTTGTGTATGTGCAGTGATCGTCAACAGAATTGCGTTTCTCGCTGACTATGGAAACACGCGTCGCAACCGCGCCGCTCGCCCTGGAATCGTCTTCGTTAAAGCCGCCGTTGCGTTTTCTTGACATTTGGATGGTTGGCCTGATAGTGTACATTATAAAGGATAAAAAACTATTAACAACCCCAACCCCCAATGTGCTCTTATGACGGCGATTCCAGCGCAAGCGGCGCGGCGGCGGCGCGTGCTTGACGAGTCCGCGAAAAACGCAGCTCAATTGACACGCACTGTACAACACTATAGATACAGTCCTTGTCGAAAAGTTAGACGGAATGCGCGTGCGGTTCGGTGTCGCTACGACCCCGCCGCGGCGCGGCTCCCAATCGATACGATCCGCCCCGCAAGGCATTTTTGTCGTGTTTTTCGTTGAAAAAACGTTCTTTTGCGTTTCATCCTTGCAGTTTTCGCTCTATACTCATTTCTTGACACTTTTAGGATAGTGCACAGCAGTTTTTGTTCCCCTTTGAATTGGTTGTGTCTAGTTTTGCAAAATATTCCATATTTTTTATTCCTTTCTATATTTTTCGCCCTAAATTGCTATTTTTTGCTATTCTTTGCCTGTTTATAGTTGCATTTTGTTGTTTTGATGTTGTGTTCATCGTTCGCTTCCCGCATGTCGCTGTTTCTTCGTTTATTTGCTCACGTTTTTGTTTCAGATAGAGTTCCGATCATGTCTACTAAACGATAAATGAAGAAACAGCGACATGCGGGAAGCGAACGATGAACACAACATCAAAACAACAAAATGCAACTATAAACAGGCAAAGAATAGCAAAAAATAGCAATTTAGGGCGAAAAATATAGAAAGGAATAAAAAATATGGAATATTTTGCAAAACTAGACACAACCAATTCAAAGGGGAACAAAAACTGCTGTGCACTATCCTAAAAGTGTCAAGAAATGAGTATAGAGCGAAAACTGCAAGGATGAAACGCAAAAGAACGTTTTTTCAACGAAAAACACGACAAAAATGCCTTGCGGGGCGGATCGTATCGATTGGGAGCCGCGCCGCGGCGGGGTCGTAGCGACACCGAACCGCGCGCGCATTCCGTCTAACTTTTCGACAAGGACTGTATCTAGTTTGTTGTGTTCACACTCATTCGCCCCTAGATCTAATATTTTTAATAGGTATATTAGTCGTCCTGTGCAAAGAAGAAAAAATTTTACAATCCTAGGCTGCAACGTATTTTTCACCGGTGCTTCGTATAGTCTTTTTTCATTATTTTCTAAATTCTAAGTCGACCATGAAAACAAAATACGCATCAGGATCTAACTAATGTACTTTAAGCACCACACACCTTCTGGAGTCATTTGCTGAATACAATAGTTGCTTGTGCTTTGCTTGAGTGCAGGAAATTTGTTGTACACTACAAGAATAAAGTCTAATTGAGGTCACTAATCAAGAGGGTTATTCATTGTGATCTTATTCTCTGGGTACAATGATGGATACAATAATATTCAAAAATGATGCGTATTTCGACGTGAAGGTCATTTCTAGAACAATAAATCAGCTCTGAATTGTTTTCACTCCGATTCGTTCTGTTCTTTTCGGTCACTGCAGGATGGAACCGTAGACAATACTGTTCTTTAATTCTCTTGATTTACAAAGGTTGTCTTACTAGAGTATCATGAACTCTATGATTAGTTTCAGATCCACGTTGTTCTCGGTGCTTCACCATTGGTAACTCTTGGGCTGCGTTCATACTTTCTCGCGAGGCGCTGACGTAGCGCGGTTGCGCCAAGCTCAACCTCGCAAATTCACGTTTTCATACGAAATTACCAACATAGCTCGAATTCGTGTAAGATCACGCATTTTCATAAGCAGTTGCCTGGTGCTATAGGTCATAGGCCGAAACAGAAGTAAGAACTGTTTTCGAACAGTTTACCTGTGAGAAACCGTCGGTTGCGACGAACTATAAACACAACTTTAGGAATCTCCATGTGGCAAAAGCTTATATAATAGGAAACATAGATCTGTCACTCTGAAGAAGCAATTTTGGTTGCAGTGCTGTGAAAGAGCTGAGGCTCAGTGCTCTGGATTTTTTTATCGTGGATTTCCTCAATCTTCAACCTGGAGTTGTTGTCGTTATAATAGGCTAATATTCCCTGCCCCCATTTTTAGCCTCGTCCCACTAAAACCGATAACTGTCACGTTCTATGGCTTGACTCAATGTTGGCGCCTAGGATGAAATAATATACTCCATAAATTTTCAGTTTTTAACTCTGACAATTACCTTTATCGACTTATCCATAAATCTATTCATATAAATAGATGTCCATTCACAATACTCATTTAATATGGTTGAAAGAATAATGGAGCAGAACAAGAAGTCTGCCATTATTATCCAGTTATATATTAATAGCAAAATATTTGAACATTTACAGAAAACCATTAAAAGCTGACACTTACGATAAAATATGCCGGAGAAAAGCTAAAGCAATTCAAATTTCAGCAAAATATGGCATGCCCTGCTCGGCTTAACAGTTTTAGCATCTCCAGCTATTGCCAGTAACGGTGACAGTTGGTAATATCGTCGAATATCTTAGAGAGTGCGTCTATGATTTTGTCTGCCATTGCGGCTGCAACACTGTGTCGGCCGGCTGGTCTTTGAATCGCACGGAAAGCGAAAAATCATTAAAATCGACATAATTAATCAATGAGCTAATCGATAATTTCCCAGAAAGTAGCCCATACCCTCCGCTTCAGAATGTACAGAAAACTACGGTGGTCGAGGCCTACGTGTGAGCGACTTGACACCTGTTTGAACATGTTAGAACAGGAAGCATGGGGTTGAAGGAGAATGGGAGCGATGAGGGATGATATCAACATGCGGGTGCGCAGACAGTAAGAGTGCATGTTGCATGCGATGCGACGCGTGCGAGCGGGTCTCGACAAATAGAGTTTCTGGTGGTTTAGGAAATGAATGGGAGCGATGAGGGATGAATGGGAGCGATGAGTGACTTGAATAAAATTTCATTTCTTAGAGCTGTTACATCTACAAGACAATACTTTTTTGTTAACCGCGCAGGAACTCAATATTTGAATCTGAGCAAGAAGCATAGCATTCCCGTTAAAGTGAAACAATTGACTTGCCGAGGGCCGTATGCACATCTCCACATGTGAAAATCCGCATGTATGCAGACGACTTAAAGATTTATGGCATCTATAGTAAAGACAATGCTAATCACGTGCGAGCTGCACTCCGGGCGTCGCTGGTTAGGGTTGCACAGTGGGCTCGTGATTGGGATATTCAGATTAACTTCAATAAAACTTTGGTCTTGCATATAGGAGATACAGAGGGAGCCCAGTATGCAATAGACGGTGTACCTCTAAAGCAATGTAAATCCACTAAGGATTTGGGTATCATTGTTGATTCCAACCTCAACTTCTCGGAACATATTAACTACATCATCAGCAAGTCTTATTCCTCTCTGTTTCTACTCTTGCGCTGTACACACACCAAGGATGTAAACATTCTGAAGCGTTTGTACAAATCGTTTGTGCTACCTCACCTAGAATACGCCTCACAAGTCTGGAATCCCTTCAAGATGAATCACATTTCCAAAATTGAAAAGGTACAGCAGGTCTTCACACGACTTTTGTTCAAACGAGTTTACCCTAATCAAAGTATCCCCAGTTATGCTGACCGACTTCATGAATTACGTATGAACAGCTTGTGCTACAGACGAGCTATTTCTGATCTTGTTTTCAGTTTTCGTGTCCTTAGAAAAGAAACTAAGCTAATTCCTAGTAAATATTGGTTCTTTAGACCCAGCGGCATAAGAACTGGCGGTTTTAATCTACACTACGCGAGAGTGCAGAGGAGAAACTTTCTGCAAACGTTCAATAACATCTTTTATAGAACTGCGAGATGGTTCCAACTCTTACCTAATGAAGTGATTCGAGCTCAACATAGCCGTCTTTTCAAAATGAAGTTAACAAAAGTTGATATCTCTCGGTTACTCAACATTAGAGCATAAGGCATTAGGAAATGTATTTTCAAAATGTATTCTTTTTTTCAGCTTATCCAAGCCTACCGTTTCGAGACCTCTACGATTCACCTACTGTCTGAAGCCAACCAACTTATCTTTCTGTTATTTTTCATTTTCCTCAGTGTACTTCTCTAACGCCCCTTTCTTTCAGAGCCTCGGTTGTCGTACCGAATCTTTCACCTGCAGTTGCTCCGTCCGATATAGTGTTCAACAAAACCACCTTTCTACTTATACCCACAATTCAATGTTTTATACCTAGTTCGTGATGCTTTTAACTCGACTACCTACCCAGTATCAAGTTTTATTAAGTTTTATTGCATATGTTGTTTCTGAGAGCTTTTTGACATGCCTTACATTTTTTCTGTTTGCATTACCAGGATGCATTCTGGGATCATCCTACTGTTGACTCATTCTATGCTCTTCCCCGACTACTGGCCTTCTGACGTACATCGAATCATCAGCAACTACCGACCCACCAACATTGTCCGTTATGGGGCCTTCCAACATCTACCCTCTACAGCTCTTTTTTTATTATGTCTGTGCTATGTTTCCAGAAGTGTCGGCTGCCCAACATGTTGGTTCCGCAGGGGTTACCAGCCAGTATACCTGCGTGCCGAAGCTCCAACATGTTCTGAAAGCGAATTGCTGGATGGCACGTGGCTGGCTGGTGTGGGTATATCTGACGCTTCCTGGTCTTTGCTACATGGCCTGACTTACTATCAGATTTTCTGTGTATCTGAGTAGTCGGCAGCATGCCAACTGGCCTCAGCAACGTACATTTTCTCTAATGACTCAGAAACCTTCTTGCTGCCTCTCTATTGCAGTAGGGCCAGTAGTTATATTCTCAAGGAGTAGTTATCATGCTCGTAGGATTACCCCATGCTTTGCATCAAACAGTTTCTGATACTCTGTTTCTGCCTTTTTGTGAGTTCATCTGGATTTTGCTTTGGCGCACCAAGTCTAGTTGGTGTATGAAATAAATAAATAAATAAATAAATAAATTCAGAAAATTGGCAAAGCGATTTATAAAGTCTCCGAATGCTTCCGATAGCTTTCAGTAGAATATGTTGCTTGGTTTCGATACTATTGTTGTCATCATTTGTGTTTTAGTTGTATTCATTTACTTATATTTACCCACATGGTCTTTCCATGTATTAATAAATAAATAAATATCGTTCATCTTTAACTTGTCCTAGTAGATCGTTTTTTTTGTTTAAGTGTAGAAAGGCAAATGCAAACTACATATTTATCTATGCCTATTATCTGCTTCCTTAACAACTTATAACGGTTTCTTATGTAAGATGGAGAATTATGAAATGAATCATGCTCAGATTGATAGAAATAATTGTACTCGATTCAAATAATTGCTTCCTTATGACGCTCGCTCCCGGAGGCAAAATTGTACATAATTGGAGAGCTCATAATATATTAAAAGAGTTATTGCTTGAACAATAGAATTACTCCGATGGACAATGAATTTGCATTAATTCAATGAATTTCCACTAATTACACAAATTTCCATTTCAATAAGTCTAGGTTTTTTTGAGGTGCGAGTCCGCTAATTCAATCAAAATCACTTCCGTCGTGCTCATAATAAACCCCATCCAATTCCCAGAAAATGCTATTAATTTGCAAATTTGCGCGGCTGTCCGACCACAGTACACTTGCTTCCTCCTTAGAAACCAGTTCGCATCATTACCAATACATTACTGCTTGCCTGTAGTTGGAAATTCCCAGTTTGTTGAAGGTGGTAGGGCATCTTGCAAACATCTCCAGAAACGAATAATGGGATCATAAATAGTGAATTCGCACCCTTCTTTATCTGTGTGTATGGCTCAGTGGTAGAGGCCTCGACTATCGATCTGTAGGTCGCAAGTTCGAGGATCGCCGGAGTTTTTGCATCTTCGAAAATCTCACAAAAGAACTCTCGCAAGTCATGGACAGTGCCTCTGGCGATAACATGTTCTGATGGCTCAAACGGTAGAGCGTCCGTCTGCCAGTCGGGCGGTCGCTGGTTCGAGTCCGATGGAGATCCTAAGTTCAAGGGCCAATCCCGTAGTGTTCGGGGTTCACTACTTAACACATACGTCCCACGCGATCTTCGTCAGCCTTACAAGGATAGAGGCATCCTGGATGGAGTCGCTACGATCGCAGTCAAACTGCACAAACCTTTTCGAGAACTAGTTGCTGAGTATTAATATAGGCGTGTGAAATCACTTGAAGTGTAAGTTTGATGCCCAAAATCCTGGACATGAAAATAATTGTGGTCCACGCCAATTGCACAAACTGCCGTTGAGGTTCACATAATTGATGTGATTGAAGGACATTCCGAGATAACCTCTATAAGCACCTTTCACCGTGCCAGAGCAAAACGCACAAAGAAAATGGTGAACAGATTTGAGATCAGCGTGGTGAATAACCCTCGCGAGCATGCTTCACCACGTCCCGAGCAAAATTCACGAAAATCAATAAAATTAATAAATCAGTAAGCATGTCGCTCAGAATGGTTGTCAGATGCGTGATCAGCGTGATGGATTGCCCCAGTGGGGCAAATTTCTATTTGGATTGGAGCTAAACTGAGAAAACCGATAAAATCGATCGATAAATCGACATCCGGATCGATAACATCCTGCGAGGAGTAGCCTAGACCCCAGCTGGGTTGGGATGGTGTCCCATGTTCCCCGTGCTCCTTCCTTCGCCACCTCTTTAGAATACTCGTTCTCATCGTTTGAATTTGGTGCCCACGCGCGTGCCCAGATTTTTGAAAAAATTGTCGTAAGCGTTGCTATGTTTTATATATAGATGTTTGGAATACTGCAGCGTGTGTATAAGGGGATATCTTCATAGTAATATTTACTTCTTGCATTTTCCCTCATTAACTCTTACTCAATAATCTTTCTACTTTCTTGTAATTAATTGCAAATAATTGAAACACTCGAATGTTCTTGTTTCGTTGAGCGTTAATTGCCCACTTCAAAGTGCGAATCCGTCTAATTGCAGAGGATTCAGTCTAATGTATTCAGTGTAAGAAATACCCGCGTGTTCGTTGTCTCTTTGTCCTGAAATTTCCACACAAAGAAGTGAATAAGAGTGCATATGTGAATCGCTCCTTTGGGTGAATGCCCCTCCCCATTCTATTATCAAATTCTTAGTAGATGCAATACCCGTTCTCATAAATTCCCTCTATTGAATGTTACGGCTGATTATGGTTTTCAGTTGTCAGTGCAGGTTTTTTTCCTCAAAGTGCAACTTTACAACGGGTAATTGCATGAGTATCTTTTTGTCGTGGACCTGAATGATCCAGGTGTTGTTTCCTGTTCGTCGTCGTTATTTTTTGTTCTTCGACTTTTTTCTTTTTGCCCTTCCTTTGCTCTTCCTCTTGCAGTAGATCTAGGATCACAGAACTGGAGTAAAGACATGGAATAGTGACGGTAATCGGTCCATCAACTCCGTGAAAATCACTCACGTGACGAAAGCAGCCAACTCGAGAACAACCGTTCAAACCATGTGTTAGCTCAGAATAAAAATACAACGGCAAGAGTCACTGTCCTTGGTAGCACTCAACTATCTCCCAATGCGATTAGTTTTCTCAGCCTTGGTCCATCGTTTTCGCCAGCGCAGAACATCAATCCTGTGACATATCGCAAAGTAGTTGGTGGTCTACAGAGACTGCGAGACTCGCTCAGATCTAAAACCAAGCGCGAAAATTTGCAACATTCCTCAGCCATCGAAAACAGGAGATTACTCCCTGCGATACCGTTTCCGCGTTCCTTTTACAAGGAACCTGAGCCGGTCAGAGAGGCTGATATCAAGTTTCGCATCCTTGCATCTGGTGTTTTGGAAGTTTTGAACAAGTTCAAGTATCACCATCACACCAACTTATCGCGCGATCAATTGCAAGGTTTCAGAGAACTGCGTGAACTAATATCTAACGGTTCCATTCGCCTCTCTGTAAGCGACAAAGGTGGTGAATTCGTAGCTATGCCGCAGGAGTTAGATCGTAGAATAACATCAGCGCATCTTGCAGACGCTACAACGTACAGGCCGACGACTGAAAAAGAGTTTCAGGCTCAAAGCAGAAGGTTGAATGATATCTGGACAAAAGTAGGAAAGTCGGCGGGCCTTGATGACAGATTCATCAGTAGACTGAAACTAGAAAACCCAAGCTGTCCGGTTTTCTATAGCCTGATAAAAACGCACAAGATCCCCTTGCACGAAATGGGCTCAATGACCGCGGACACTTTCAAAATACGACCAATAATTAGTTGTGTGGGTGGGCCAACCGACAGAATCTCGTGGTTTCTTAATAAGATCGTGAGCCAGCTCATAACTAAGGTACCGCGTCATCTTTCCAACACCTGTGAGTTTATCGATCAATTGCGAAACGCAAATTTTGACCAAAACAGTGTAATCGAGTCTTTCGACGTCACATCTCTTTACACTAATGTTCAAAATAGCGAAGCTCTTCAGGCGTTGTCGGAGATGTTAGACAAGCATGCCGGTACCATAAACACCTACGGGCTCAGCAAAGTGCGCATCATGACCTTGGTGAACGAGTGTTTGAAATGTAACACTTTCAAATGGTCGGGAACCTACTTCTCACAAATAAGAGGTCTCGCCATGGGTCAAAGGCTAGCCCCAGTCCTTGCTATATGCTTCATGAGCAGAGTAGAAGAACCGGTGTTAGCCCGCATGCCGCAGATGTACTGTCGTTACATCGATGACTGCTGCATAGTAACGTCAACACAGTCCGAAATGGACGAGTGTTTCAGGATTCTAAATCAGCAGTCTCAGTACATCAAATTTACGAGGGAAACTCCGAAGAACGGTTGGCTACCCTATCTCAACACAAAAGTGAAGTTGTCCAACGGCATTTTCCAAATGAAATGGTATCGCAAGGAGAGCTCCAAGAACATCCTCATCAATGCCAAATCTGCACATCCATTCGCTATTAAACGTGCTGTCATACGCAACATGTTTAAAACGGCATCGATGGTGTGCACTGGTGAGCAAGAGCGCAGCGAATCACGAAGAATGGCTTCCCAAATAGCCAGCAGCAATGGTTACACGGTATCACAGCATTCGCGTAAACATCATCCCGTGAACCGTATCCACAATCATGAAGGAAGTAGGATACCTTTGTGCCTTCCCTTCATTTCAGATGAAGTTAGCGCGGCCATTCAAAAATGCATTTTCCGAGCACAACTGCAGAATGATGTTGTCTTGGTGAGCATTCCCAATGCAAACATCAAGAAGCAGTTAGTTCGGAATCGGCTCTACGACAGACAATGTATATCAGAGCAATGCATAGTATGCCCGCACGGAAAGGAAGGTGATTGTGCAAAGGTGGGGGTGATATACCAACTTGAATGTTTGGATTGTAATGCGCTGTATATAGGGGAAACCGGCAGAGCGCTCAATGTACGCATCAAGGAGCATTTAGCGAGTAAAAGGCGAGGAAGTCTAACAACACCGCTTGGCAGACACAGGATCAACGCGCACTGCGGGAATGACTTCAATGTCAAATGTACGATCTTGACATGCGAAGCTGAGATTTCAGCTAGAAAAGCGTTGGAGGCGTTCTGGATTACTGTAAGGAGTCCAGAAATGAACAACAAAAATGAGTGTCTGTCAATAACAAGTGACTTTTTGCCGTTCGTATCGTTATGCGAGCTATAGACTGTAGATAACATCAGTAGCGGATAATGTGGCATTGCTCACTTGTCCGCAACGACAGTCACAGCTGGTGCGGACTCTTCCGCAGTAACGGTGGATTCAGAGTGGGTTCATCTTTTGTCCTGGATGCTTTTCGAGGTAGCAAGCTTGGGACAAGGTTGAGAACTGGCAGAGCTGGAAGAGACGTTTGGCGGTTTAGGACACAGATAACAGTCGTGAACCACTTTCAGGCCCCCGAAGACGACGATTGAGTCGAAACGTCGGGCAATAAAATAAATCATTCCACCTAACAAACCTCGTCGGCACAATAATAGCATCAAGATCATTACAAAATGCCCAGGTTTCAAGAAGAAAGAACATGGCAATTAATGGTAGAGGTCAATTATTTGTTCTGCAATACTTGTTACTATCTCTGACTGTAGCAATTCTTCTGAACGACGTATGTACAATGTTAGCCATTTCGTTGGGAGAATTTTAAACAATTTTAAATATGTTTGCGAATGGTGCTGTCCTTTAGCTTCATGATACGCGAGTGGTTGAGGAATAGAAGAAGCTTGAAGATGTTGATCGTACTCCCTTATTCTTGCAACGTTTCGCGATCATAATCGCTTCGTCATGCACTAAAGTATGTATGTAATCATGAGCACAAAATATATTAGCAAATACATATGTCCAACGTACAATGTTAGTGCGTGGCCGCGCTTAGAGATGATGGTGGGTGGTGTCACTAATGGCCGATGCCGCTTAGAATGAACTTGACTTGTTAAGATGGTCGGTCTTTGTTTATCCATTTAACGAAATCAGTTGCAGGGCCACTGCCATTTCGTCCTTATTGTTGAGGACCGGTGTTCTTCTTTTTATTTCAAGTGTCTCACGTATTCTTCTCTTCACCAGATCGCGTATGTTTCTACAGGATGACCCAAAAGTCCTTGGCCGGCGTTCAAGTGCTCCGAAAAACGTTATATAGAAAGCGACTGAGATCAAACCAGGAGGATGGTTTACCAACAGTGCCACCAGTGACAAGATCCTTTTCCGTTCCCCAAGGTCCTTTCTCTGCTGGTATAGCAGTGCCAGAAACATCCCCTGACGGAATTACCCATGGAGATTAGCACGTCACCATCACGTCCGACCAAAGTTTTCTGATGTTTCCTGTGAGAAGATCTGCTAAGGCGAAAAACTAATTGCAGCATAAATGTCACTATTAAATAGGGAAACAAATCGTATAGAATTTCTGAAGTTGTCCACAATGGCAGTCACATTGTGATAAAGAGAAATGTGGTCTCAACAAAACGGCATTCTCGCGCATTTATTGAGTGAGAGTGGAGTCCTAGGATAGGACTCTTGCCGCGAATGGTGTGGGAGATTAGATTCTAACAAAGTTTTCAAAACTATCCCTGATCGGTTCGATGAATGTTCTGCCAGGAAGGATATTCATTGTGTACCTCAGCACTGGCTTCAAAGTTGAATGCGCGCTCACCTTACCCGCTTCGTTTTCAGTCTTCTCGCAACCCACGTTCAATCACCTTGACCATGCAGTCTAGCGTTTTTGGAAGAGTATGTCCTGCCGAGGTTCAGACCACGGCTGCCTCCCCGCGGACATCCTTTGAGCGACACCTCGGGGGGAAGTTTGGACGAGGCGCTGATGTCCAGAAGCAATTCCGCTCTGGAACGTTTTCATCCCCACTGCATTGAGAAGAAACATGCTTCTGAGATCTAAATAAGAAATTTTTGTTGATAGTAGTCCTGATAAATCACCCTCACAATATGGCCATCATTGGTTGCCATATAAAGTTTTCACAGCACTTGAACAACGGCCAAAGACTTTTGGGTCACCCTGTATGCAACACATCCAATTTAGGAGGGCTCTCCGTGGAGCGTTGCAGTGTTCTATGTCATGAGAAGTTTTGAAGAATCTCGAAGATATTCTTCAAAACTTCTCATGACATAGAACACTGCATAATAGATTTTATTATAGTTTTTGTTCCATGCACTATCCTTATAGAAAAACTCAATTTTTTTTTGTTCTAGGTTTCCTCCTGCACTCATCACTCAGACATTCCCTGGATTGGAGCGGTATGTCACCTGCGCTCCAATCTCAAAAATGGGCGGTCTTCGGGTGCCGCTTTACTTCCCGTGTAACTGCTGTTGCGCTGCCATGACTGTTATTCACTTACTATTCGATTGCTATTCGATTGCTGATCGAGAGCAAGAAAGGCAACTCAACAGTAAGTGAATGAGAGCTCAAGGGGAAGGAAAAAGGCACCCAAAGACCGCCCATTTTTGAATTTGAAGCGCAGGTGACATGACGCTCCAATCCAGCGAATGTCTGAGCAATAGGATAAAGGAAATATCCATAGGAAAGCAATAGGATAGAGGAAATTATAGCTATGATATTAAAATTTTGAGTTCCATCTATCTACTTAGTTAGGTATCTACATATGTATTGAACGTTCAACCACAAATGTATTCGCAAATATATGAGAAGCTCGTCCGCTTCACAACGGCGGGCAGACCACTACCTTTCCGGAAACGTTCATGAATCCCACCTCTGGTGAGGGTTCTTGGGCAGGAACAAGGAAACTGTATGTACCGTGAAGGGTCCAGGACGTTTATTAGCGACCACAAGCTCTCACCAACATAATTCTCTCCACATTCTTGGCACGTGATCAAATAGAATATTCTTTTCCATTCCTCGTATCTCACTTTTTCTTAAACCATCTGGGTTGAAAACTGAATAATTCACAAGGCAACCTGTGACACAAACTATAGTAACACCTGCTGCTGGTTACACCAGATCGTATTGGTCTTGTTACAAGAGTTATGTCACGAGATTAACATGTGTAAGGGTTTTGAAGTGCACTGGTTCAAGGTTGAGCTTATGAGAGAGGGATCGAACACATCCACTACTGATGAGTTCCGGTGATGGCATTATTCTTTTTCTTTGTCTCCGTCTAGTGGTGGGAACGGAACGGAGCTTAGCTATCCTTTTTTTGTTTACAGTCACTGTCACGCGACAGGCAGATGTGGGAACACGGACAAGGTGGACGAATTTCGAGCTTTTATTAATAAACTGTTAATTTAAATGAATTTCGGAGGGAAATATTTCGCTGTACCTTGAAACTGTCTCAGCTCCAGACAGCGAAACAGAAGAAGGCGATAATTGGGGGTTGAGGATCGATGGCCAAACGCCGCGCACTCTGCTATAGTGCGTTCCGCCGGGTGGAATAGTCCGAGAGTGAACAGAGAAAGAAAGCGATTGCATGGCTGCGACCCACGGAAGCAACCGTAGTCGAAAAACCTTAGTGCAACAGTGGTAGCGCCAATCATCACAACATGTCGTAACGACAATTCCTGAATGTCCTGCGTTTAGCGTGGGCGATGTCCGAGTCGCCAATTTAGACACAAATACTCAGCTGTTGTTGTGTGCGGGGGACGCACTATAACAGCGGTCGAGAGCTGTAATCAGGCGCGTCGTTGAGTTGTTTTCTCATATAATCCGCTGCTGGTCGCGAATTGTAACACTGAACATGAACATTTGACAATAGCAGGGTCTTTTTTGCGCAACATTTTCCACGAACTACTACCACGTTCTGTTGTGAAGGATCAAAATTTTCACCAGTTGTGGCAGACCGATAGTCCACCGGTTGCGTGCGTTGCGCGCGGCCGCGTCGCGTGTCTAAAAAATCGATTGAAAAAACTCGATCGCGCGTAGCCGCACCGAGGCCGGTTCCGCTTGCCAGGAAACTTGGTGGGGGCAGGATAGGAGGTATCAGGGCTGCTTCCTCCAACAAGTGCATCAGTACAGTACATAGCGGTTATTCTCACGCCGCAACGCGTCTGCGTCGCGTGTCAACGAGCCCGCTGCTGCCTTCACCTATAGATAACTGCCGTCTTTTTTTTCGACTTTCAACGTGTAACGGCTATATTTATGCGATCTTTGTTACGTTCAACAGCTACATATCGTCTCTGATTCTCCCCACGGAAATTAATCACGCCTCATTTTTCCCCATTAGGCCACAATTCGGGGTATGAAAACATGTTTGCGTTAGAATTCAAAGAAAAAAGCATTCGTCGCTCCTCCTACATGTCTAGTTAACTGCGATGGTTTTTATACTAACAATAAGTGCGTAGTTCTATGAATTTACAGGTGTTATCTATCATGTTTTTCAGCCACGTCATCTGATGAACTTCGTTTTTTCTTCTACGAACAAAAGCCAAAGTGACAACGTCGAGTTTTGCTCCCACAAAAAAAGCTCATTTCTCTATGAGAGATATTTCACAATGCCATTTATTCCACTGAACCTTGATAATTGCGCCTCGTTGTTCATTTCACCTCACTTTTCTGAGCTGTTGAGTTCCCTACTGCTGTTGGCCGCCTATTGCTGGAGCATTGACGAGATAAAAATCAAATAAATTTAATAGACTCAATAATCCAGAATATACTTTGGACAGAATAAGAATCGAATAAATTTTACAACTTTAATAACCTTTCAGGAAACAATTCAAACTTCCAGACATTTGAGAATGAGAAAGCCCCAAAGCTCTTCTTCTCTTTCGTACAGCACCACAGTGGTCTCTAATGTTAGAACATTAGAATTTTCCATTTATTCGAAATATTCGATATTCGAAAGCAAAAATATTCGATTTGGAATAAATTGAAAATTCGAATGTCCCCACATGGGAGACCAATACAGTGCTGCACGAATGAGAAGAAGAGCACTAGGGCCTCCTCACTGTCGATTATCTAGATGTTCGAATTGTTTCCTAGATTGTTATTAAAGAAACAAAATTATTCGATTTTTATTCGGTCCAAAGCATAATCCAGAAGTCCATAGGAGAACTGGATATTTTGAAAATCTGAGGTTCTACAGCGCTTTTCGCTTCTTCTCAATATTGATTGTATGTAAGAATCTCTTATTCTTGGGGTAGGCTCTCTCACATTTTCTTCTTCCTTGTTACCCGGTAGGGCAACAAGGTTGCCCCTTTCTGGATATTCCAATTTTCAACTTATTCGAAATTGAATACTCGAATATCGGATATATCTGATACGTGGCTTAGCTAACGCAATGTGAGG
>JARK01001386.1:1106295-1108012 GCA_000688135.1 Ancylostoma ceylanicum | reverse complement strand
GGGGGGGGGGGGGGGGGGGCACTCATGTGAAACCAAAACCCAAGCCTTATACTTAAACACATCCTTAGGCATAGGTTCAGGCTTAGGCTCAGCATAGGCTTAGGCTCAGGCTAGTGCTTAGGCTTAGACTTACAGGATGAAGCCTGTGAGCTTTTACAGAGCGCCTCCACCCCATCTTCCCATTATCGTAAGGGTTCTTTTCGACAAAAAAAGTGCGAAAGAATGATGAGAAATAGTCAAGGCCCGGCCCCCCAGGGAAAACTGTAGAAGTTCAAGTTTACTCGTGGCGACATCATTGGTATGTTATAGGCTTCTGTGGGGGGGGGGGGTAGTTCGAACGATCCAAGTCGTTCGTCCAGGCCCCGCCCCCTTCGCCCTCTCATTTTCGGGAAACGAGGGCGGGTGGAAATTGTATAGAATGGTTCTTTGGACCAGTAAGGAATTTTTGATAGCATAATTCCACTTTTTTACCTGAATTTCGTAGTTATTTTCCAGAAGGGTGACCAGTTGTACGAGCTAGCCTTTTGACAAGTAGCCAAGAACCAATAGCAGACTGGTAGAACCGCCCATTTATCTCGTGTGTTAAACAAAAGAATGGTAAGGTCTCCGTTGACTAACCTCCCTTCAAAAGACGTTTTATCGCTTTTGTTACTTCTATTCAAGACCATTTGCGATTTCTTGAAAAGAAATTCAGCACTTCATCCTCTCTGACAACTCTGACCAACTCTATTGCCCATCATGGACGTAAAACAGTCAAAATGTTGGAAGTAACTGCAGTCAACTATGTACTTTACCGAATTCTCTCGAACTCCGTATTTCCCCATTACTATATTAGTACCTATGAGTCTTTGTTGTTCCATTGCTGCAAGGCTTTCTGTAGCGTTCCAGACTGAACTGTTGCCTATTTACTACTATTGTTGCCTATTTCTTCACTTGATTGCCCTGATTCGCCGTTGCACATGTTTACTGCATTCGCCTTATAGCACATAGTCATACTTGCTTAGAAACTGGCTGCCACTGCTGCGATCCGTCTGACCTGCGCAAAGAAATCACGCGCGTCAAACGCACGCACCCGTACGAATTGGCTTTTTGAGAACAGAGCGTGGAGGCCCCTGGATAACGCTTCAGTGCACTCCTATGCCCTCTGATACAGCTTCCAAAAAAGGTCTAAATTTAGAAATTACTGTAGATATCCTGGTGTACATGCACTTTTTGGAATCCATCACTTGATTGCTGTCGACTTTGACTACCCGATCTTCAGTCGTAACCTTCAATTACTTCTCGGTGTGAAGTAATTGAGGAGTTGAACTGGAAATGTTTTTGCCCACAGCAAATTATATGCTAGAGAAAGAGGAAAGTTGGCTATTTCCGGCATGTACACTTTTGAAAGTGTACTACCTGTGACCTGGAATTACCCATAAATGACTCATACTTCTTTTATGGGATTAATCCATCATTCAGCCCTTACGTTTCATCACAATAGCACACTCATTTGCCCGCTTTTTCAGAGGAATCAGCTCATTTTCCTTAGTGTTGATGGAGGGCAGTGCACTAATTCTTGGTATTACTGAATGTTTGCCAATCTGCTCATTAATTTTCTGACCTGTGCCATCACAAATTTTCATAACTTTTCATAAGGTGCGGCTCATGTGTTTGGACAAAACCACTCTTGAGCACCAGCAGGGAACTTTTTCCAAATTCTTGGTGAAGGAAGATA
>JARK01001386.1:1096295-1103795 GCA_000688135.1 Ancylostoma ceylanicum | reverse complement strand
CCAGGGTAGACTTGGTAGCTCTATACAAACATAGCCGTCGTTAACACGAGCGTCAGCACGTTTACCCTGGATAGTAAAGTTCACTCAGAGTAATGCCCTTCAGAGCCCAGATGTATCACTGAAATTACTCTGGATAAACGTGGTGACGCCTATGCTAACAATGAGCAAGCTTAAGTGGTTTTAATATGTTTACCGTGGGTAATCCTGTTTACCCAGGGTAATGCATCCAGGCCTTGATAAGAACTTTCTGTGCATGTCAAGTATAATATTAATGTATTACTAGAAACAAAAATATTAAACATAACATAATTAACACACAACTAAATATTAATAAACTGGAATTTTTGAACTTTTCTGTGCTTGAACCTTCTATTGCACCATTTATGCGGTTTTCCAGCTTTTTTTGAGCATAGGTTGTCCCTGCTGTTGTTTGTGCGAGAACTGGTCCCTACGTCCGCTTTGCTGTGGAATTTGAAGGGTTCTCGCTGAAGTCGAGGGCGATTCCTCTGCCTCCTATACAACAATTATTGATCCTCTCAGGCTCTGATAATCGTTCCAGTTTATTTGCTTTTGTAATTGCACGGATTATTAACACTCAACTCCAAACGGCCAGGTGAATACGGACGGGTGCCGCTGCGCGGCAGTATAGTGCAGAGCGTATGAGAAAGAATAGTCAAAGCACTATCGAACGAGGAGTGCGGCAGACCGTTAGAGTGCCACGCCCCGTCGCGGCACTGGTCTGTATTCATCTGGGCGTTTGGAGTTGAGTAATTCATGTGCAACTTGAACAAAATTTTAGTTAGTGTGCCCTACGGTGATACAGTACCTACAGTATCCCATGATTACTGTAAAGCTCCTTATCATTGATTGTTATTGTCATTCGTGGAAATTGCCCCTGTTCGAGTCTTCGTGTATCCGCTCAGACCTGTTTTCAGCTAGATGGACTGCTCAGACGCTGCAGATTTTGCGCATTATATTCCACAACGTATTATTATATTTTTCCAACTTCTTCTATGCATTTTCTCGATTGTTGTCAACTTGCTTTTTGTCAAGCACTGCCGGAGCGACTTATTTTTCCACTGTAACTGTCGGGTAAGTTTTTTGTACGTCAAGGGGTTGAAATAACAAGTATCATCACCTAAAAACCAACTTACTACACACAATGGTCATGAGCTGACAAAGAAGTTGCGAAGGGGCGGGAATCTTGTATTTCTCTAGTCGTCTGTTTCTCTTCGCTTGGTGAGGCTTTCTTATAGGTTTTCTCAAAGAAAAATATCTTATTATTATATTGTTCTTCTGGAATACTCATCGTTTTGTATCCTAAGATTTTGCTTGTTGCTATAGTCCACATGTGGGCCTGTGTCTTCGGCTCCGACACCTACAGTGAACTTTAACGGCCGTAGAAAAGGGGCGGGGCCGCGGCGCGGCATTCTTGAGCAGAGACACAGAGGGTCTACATGCCGGCTCTAGTTGTATGTTTCTGCCTTCTGTTTCTGTTTTCTGTAAGTGGAAAGTTGACGGTCCTTAACGAGGTGCGAGCGAGGTGCGAGACGACCTCGTTAATTACTTTTGGTATGAAAGGTCCCCCTCCCTTTCTGCCAGCAGCAGAGAATTCGAGGGCCACGCTGCCAGCAGACAACCACAGCCAGCATGTAGAGCTCCTGTGTCTCTGCCCAAGATCGCTGCGCCGCGATCTCGCCCTTTGTCTACGGCCGTTTTGTGTCCACACTATTTTATTTATTTTATTTATTAGCAGACGTGCAACCTGCACGTATATGCCATAAACAGGCAAGGATATCAAGAGGAAAACAAACACAAAAAGCAGAGACAACAACAAATGATAAAACAAATGATAAAACAACAACTGGGTAGGTAAACAACGCTAGCGAGAAGCCATTGAGTCAGCGGTCTGACTTGCTAATTTTTTGAAAGTTTGTAAAGACAAGTGCAGCGCATTTTTACCTATGAGCGCATTAAAAGTGGGAGCTATTCTGTGAGAGAAGAATTTTGATCGGACCTGAGTTTTTGCCACCGAAACCTTAAGCTTAATGTGACCACCTCTAGTTCTAGAGGGACCAAGAAGAAAAAAGTCACTCGGTTCAACAGATACTTTGCCCTTAAGAATTTTAAAAGCCATTATCAAATCGTTCCTTAATCGCCTACTATAAAGACTGGATAGCTGGAGTTGCTTACGCCTTTCATTTCCACTAGGAATGAAATTGTAACTCAGACCAGTACAACGTAGCACTAGTTTCCGAGTGAAGTTATTTTGAACACTTTCTAACAAATCAATATCCTTCTTGTAGTACGGATTGAAAACTGTAGTGCCACACTCAACGAGGGGGCGAACATATGTTTTGAAAGCTTTTAAGAGAATTTGCGAATTCCTAGTTTTCAAGGCTTTAAAAAGCCTATAGGTCCGGAGATGAGCTTTGGTTGCAATAGACTTGCAGTGGTTGCTGAAGTTCAGTTTGTCATTTATGAGGAAACCTAAATCTCGCATTTCAGCGACACATTCAAGATTAGTACCATTAAGTTGGTACGAAGCATTGAATGGACCACGTCCCACAGGTAGAACGCGGGTCTTTTCAAGTGCTAAGGGTAATTCCCAATTTTTGGCCCAGCTAGAAACATAATCTATGGCTTTTTGCAGGTCCAGACAATCCGTCGGATTTTCGATGGCTTTGTAAATCTTCAAATCATCTGCATACATTTGGCAGCCCACTCCATAACTAGATAACGCAGCAGGAAGGTCATATGTGTATATCAAAAAGAGCAGAGGTGATAGTACACCCCCTTGCGGGACACCACTAGGCATAGGGAAGGTATCAGAATATTCACAACCTACACGCACTTGGTATGTGCGATTCTGCAGAAAATTGTTTATCCACTGAATGAGCCGAGGGTGTACTCCAACGATGTTCAACTTTTCGATTAACTTTCCAGTGGGAACCCTGTCGAAAGCCTTGGAAAAATCAAAGTAAACAATGTGGACTTGCTGCTTTCTCTCTAACGCCTTCGTCCACTCGTTCAGGCATACTAACAATGCTGTTTCAACTGATCTTCCCTTGCAGAACCCATGCTGGTTACGAGGAATGATCTGATTTTGATCTAGGTGATGAACGAGATGCTTTTTGACAATTTTTTCAAAAGTCCTAGCAAAAATAGAGGTAATGCTAATTGGACGGTAACTGCTAGGAGAATTCGCAGGGGGCTTTTTCAGTACCGGAGTAACTAATGAGTGTTTCCAGCGACTGGGGACCTCTCCACGCATAAAGGACAAATTAAAGATATGCTCAAGCGGATATGCAATTTGGTATGAAATTTTCTTAATAAAGGACGAAGGAATAAGGTCCGGCGTATTTGAGGAACTTTGACATCTGGATAAAATATCAACAATTTCCTCCTTGAAGAACCACAAGTTGGACATTAATGGAGGAAAAACGGGGTTTGGAGCGGGTCCATCCGGCGGCTTTGACACTCTATAGACTTTTTGAAACTCCATCGCAAGTAAATCTGCTCTCTTTTTGTCATTGCTAACCAAAAAACCATCCTTATCCACAAGGGTACTTAATTTTTTACGGGTGGCAAGCCTGGATCTTATGTAAGAATAAAGCTTAGAAGACTTTCCAGATTCAACTATTTTCTTTTCAACATGTGAATTATATCTGTACAATAATTTTTCGAAACGACAGTTACAAGTCCTATATGTAGACCACGCACTGTCAGTATTCACTGTCATAGCTCTACACCATAGCGCGTCACGTTTGCGGTACAATCTGGTGAGGTACATCGGAAGCTTGGACTGGTTAACACACACCTTACAAAGCGGCACAAACTTTTCTATGACATCGTGCAAAATTCCTAGAAAAAGTTCATACGCTTCATTTACCGAGGAGGTGCAACTCAAGGAGCCAACCCAATCAATGTTAGACAGGTATTCCTGAATGTGAGGGTAATTGGCGGAAGCAAAGTCTCTCCTCCATTGAACACGGGGGATGAGCTTCGGTAGGTTGATGAAGAATTCAACGGATGATATTGATCTTGGGCGGAGCACGCTGCTGCGCGGTAATCGATACGTATCAAGATTATTATGGCCCGGCTGGCGGGCGATGCATGCTTCCACGTGGAGTATAGTTGCAGACTTTCTAAGCAAAAAGCAGAGCTTGAAAATTGTCGTCTGGAAAGTCATCTTACAATTAATCTATACCCTTGGTCCAGGGGGCGTCCCCCTCCCCGAAAAGGGTCGCTGGATTTTCGGGAATATGTACTTTATAAAATAAGTAAGAATCTTGTAGCAATTTATTTTGATTGTTTATTTCTATAATTATTTATTGATAATTATTATTAATTATTCAATATTCAAGTTAATTTTTTCATCATTTTCTACGTCCGCCACTGTTCCATACCCATAGGCATGATTATCCGTGAGTAACAGTTGAGTGTAGACAACTTCACATATGGGCAAACATATACAGGTGGCGTCGATGGCGGTTTCTCTCCCGCGGCCTCAAAAAGCACGCGTCGCTACCGCGCCGCTCACGATGGAATCGTTGCCGCAGTGGCAAATTTGGGTTTTCTTGATAGTGGTTCGTCACATTTGATGTTAACCAATAAGAAAGCTAACTAACTAGAAAATAAAGAAAAACCCATAGTTTGTCGTCCCGAAGAGGATTCCTGCTGAGCGGCGCGGTCACGCTGCATGCTTTTTAATGTCGCGGAAAAGCCACCGCTATCGACGCCCACTGATGTGTACCAAATGAAGGGCAAGTTTAGGTACGTTTTTACTACGAGTATTTTGCCTCAGTGACGCATCCGGTCTCAAATGATTTTCACCGATTTCTCTCCAAAACATATTTTGTTGTAGCTTTCACATCAGTGCATTGGAAGTTCCTGAACAAATACGTATAATTGCTTTCGAAAGCGAGGGGAAAAGGAAATTGAAAACTAGACCTTAACAACAACTCAATTACGTGTGTGAATTCCATGTCAATTCTCGAAAAAAATCCGCTTTTGACCACGAAATAAGTTCCTGTATTTGCTAAAGCAAACCTCGTACCCGGAACTGAGAAGAAAGCTCAAAGTTCTCTCAGAAAAAGGTGTTGTATCGTGTGAAATGCCCTCCTTCTCACAGAAATAGCTGCTTTCCATTGGCAACCATGCCCTGGATGCATCACTAAGATTACTCAGGGTAAACGTGCCGACACCCATGTTAACGTTGGGCAAAATTTTGTGGTGTAAACTCGTTCACCCTGGGTAATCACAATGGTGCATGCTATCTTAGGTATCATTACCAATGGGTAGCAACTGGGTATAGACGACTTCTTTCTCATATAAATTGCTGCTTCCCCTTGTTAACCATACCTATCGGGTCTGGATGCATCACTAACATTACCCAGTGTAAATGTGTCGACGCTCGTGTTAACGACCAGTAAACTTCTGCGATGTCAACACATTTACCCTGAGTAATCTCGATAATGCCCGCGGCTCGGGTATCACTGCCAATGGATAGCAGCTGGGTATAGACACTTCACGTGTGGATTTCGATTGACGATGAAGGTCTGCATCAACCTGGATCTACGCCATGAAGCTTTGGGTAAGCCTGTATGGTGTTGACAAGTTTACTCTGGGTGATCTCAGTGATGTATGGGCTTGGGTAGGTTGAAGATGGTGATGAAGGTCTGGAGCAACCTGAAGCTACTTAGTGAAACACTGGATAGACTTTTGTGGTGTTAACATGTTTACCCTGGGTTATATCAATGATGTGTGCGGCCCCGGGTGCCACCACCAATGGGTAGCAGCTGGGTATGGACAAGTTCATATTTGGGTTTGAATTGAAGATGAAGGTATGCACCGACCTGAGAACTGCGATGATGAACGATGGTAACCTAATTCTGAAAAGAGGTAACGTGTTGATGGGCTTCGGTAACCAAGGCCTGAATGCATCAGTGTAATTATCCGGGGTAAATGCGTCGGCGCTCATTCCACGAATGGCTAAATTTCTGTGGTTTAAGCACGTTTACCCTCATTCAGTCCCAGTTACAACTTTACCCATACTCGATGACTTGGGGTAAATTGCTACCAGAACGCAAGATTCTTGCGACTCATAGACCCATATTGGGTTTTCGTCTCTGGACTTAAGATCGGAATACAAAATTTGGCTAATCCCTTCCTCAGTGGTATTGTCCTTGCACGCTAGAATAATTTGTACTCGTTCAAAGACGTCACCAGTGCGATAATCATTTCCTTGCTTCCCTCAGAGCAGAAATCAACCTGCCGCTTCGCTTAATAACTGAGTGTTATCCCGTATGTACTCTGGGTGCACTTCATTTCCGCGATTATACAGGAAATTATACCTTGAATCTTTTGTCTGACCTTAAGGTTATGTATAAGGTTATCCTAGCTAGAAACTTCCAATGACGTCATTGAACATGTGTACCGGAATAGAGGTAGTGTAAGATGTGCACCTGTAGCTGCTTCTACGATCCCTGATGATCAGCAGAGCTATTCTTGGCGCCCAACCAGTGCTTCTGGGCATAATTTAAATGCTCATGCACAAAACAGGGAACAAGGCAACGAGCGCGGCGCGGGCACTCTGGTTGTCTGCTGTACCAAGGCAGCGCGCCTGCTAAGTAGAGACACAGAGGGAAATCGATACGTCGTGATGTCCCGCTGTTTCGAGAGGTGCAGCAGACAGCCAGAGCACCCGCGCCACGGTCCCGCATCTGGCCTACAGCCGGGTGGAGTTCATTGCAATTGGGTTATTCGGCTTTCATTCAGTCCTAAGGGGTGTGGGTCAAGATGCGGCAAAATGGGGCGGTGTCTTCCCGCCCTTCGGCGCCTACTCGTCCCCACTCGCATTCAAATTTGCATGGGCAAGTATGGTGAATTCGTGCGCAAGTTAGTGCGAGTTGGTCCCAAAGGGCAGGGCGAGGGCTTGATTGAACCAATCGCAGAGACAGTGCCCACCCTCTTTTGCCGCATCTTGACCCACACCCAGTCCTAACAATAAGTACAGTGAACGCTAAAAATCCGGGTTATAGTGGCGCGTACCGCGGCGCGGCACTCTGGTTGTCTGCTGCACTAGAAGTGCGTGTAGAGACAGCGGGAATTAACGACGCATCGATCGATTTCCTCTGCGTCTCTGCCCAGCAGCCGCGTCGCGGTATCCGCCCGTATCACCAGGCTTTTTGGAGTTTACTGTATGCCAGACGAGAAAAACATGTCCGCGATGACTGCGATGGGATTTGAGGCGGAAATACTGTGGCTATGATGTGTCATGAGACGGAAGTCTCGGCGAGAAAGGCATTGGGCGCACTTTGGATTTCCTACAAGGAATCGAAGGAACAACGTCTGTCATTTACTAAGGACTCTCTGTCTTTTGTATCAGTGTGTAAACTGTAAAAGTTCACTCATTACCCATGCCCAAGGGATGGTGAGACTCAGTTGTTCGTGCAGTTGAACATTTGTTCTTGTTTTCCTGTGAGGATGGGGGGGGGG